>CAIGQV010016735.1:22010785-22054524 GCA_903798115.1 Danio jaintianensis
TGTGTGTGTGTGTGTGTGTGTGTGTGTGTGTGTGTGTGTGTGTGTGTGTGTGTGTGTGTGTGTGTGTGTGTGTGTGTGTGTGTGTGTGTGTGTGTGTGCGTGTGCGTGTGCGTGGGTGTGGGTCTGTGTGTGTGTGTGTGTGTCTCCTTGCTGCAGCGTGCAATCATTACCCTTTTGTTTGGTTATGGGATTCCTGTCAGTGTTGTTCTGTTGAAGAACAGATAAGAGCTTAACCCTTCGCCCTCTACAAGACAGAACCAATGGGCTGTCTTTTAATTAAAACCGCAGCTCTCAAGGTCAGTTGCAGGTGTGCGTCTGTCCTCAGAGTAAGTGAAGATTAATTAGAAGGTTTAAGAGAACTGAATTAAATGAAACATACGAGGAATGAAATGGAAAAAAAAACAGAGGGCAGAAAGAGAGAAAACAGAGACATATGGGTTCTTTGCGGCGAGCAGAGGAAACAGGCATATCAGTGGCAAAAGCCTTTGTCTGAAATTGAAATGGAGAGTGTTAGTCACGGAGTTACAGCCCCGGAGAGTAAACGGATCAGGGCAACACATACATCTTCCACAAACCATGATATTAAACTAATCTCGACTCTGGGCCTGGATATAGAACTAGTAAACAAACACAATTATAGATATATATATTCTGAAGAAAATGTGAGTTGTGCTTCTCAGTGTCAAACTATCTGAGGCTGAACAGTTGCTAACACGTTCTGCGTACTTTTATTATGTTGCTACGTGGTTGCTAATGTGTTCTGGGTTTTCTATTTAGGTTTAAAGGATATTAAGGGACTCCTAATTATATGTATAAGCAACAGTTATAAGCATCGAAAGGACTGCTAATCGTTACCTTTAATGTCTCCTCCTTAACCCTGTTTGAAAGGTAAATTGCGGTTAGCATTTAAGTTGACATTTTACTCTGAACTCATTATGTTACACTGTTGATGATGAGGCTTTTATTCCATTCACCTTTTTAAGGTAACCATTTGATTGTGACCTCTGGATGTAAGGGTCAGAAATGTGTGTTTCTTACTTTATCCATTCTTTTTATTCCCATGTCCTTTTCTCTCCTCAGGGTCGTAACTGTGAGATTCCCATTAACGCCTGTATCAGCCTGCCATGTATTAATGGAGGCACGTGCCACCTCACACCTGGACTGGATGGGCAGTACAGGTACCTCCAAACCTCTATACACGTATCAATCTACTGTCATCCATGATGAAGCTGTGAAGTTGTTAGACCTGTGGCCTGACATGTTTCCTCATGCTGACCCAATAAGTCTGTACAGTATGTGGCCTGCACAGTGTCTCCATTCTCACTATGAACACGAGTGTTAAAATATATTAATACAATTTAAAACTGAAATAATTTGATTGGATTTGATTTGAAAGTCCTGTGTTAAATTGCACATCTGGACAAAATCTGTGCATTAAAATTTCAAAGCTTGTATTACCACTGGACATTTGAAAGAAGCAAGAGACAGGCAGATAGTTTTAATGGCACACTAAATGTCCCCCGTGTCCTATAAATCACCCGGCAGCTTCAGTAATGTCACATTAGGCCTCCATTCAATTTTTGCTTCACATCCAGCAGGAACAGTATTGCTCAATGACTTGACCAAAAAAAAATAATTACAAATGAGCCCAGAGATTTGTGTGTTTTTATGTATCTGGGGGTGGAATATATCAGTTTCTGGCGTGGCCCCTTAAGAGTTGGCAGCCAGAGGGCAAGAACTGGGTGGAAGGATACAGGCGGGCGTGGGTTCTGCTTAATGGTGAGATAAGTTTTACTGCTTTTGCTCAACAAGTCACCATGGAGATGGAGGTTTATGAAACACTGAGCCCCAGTCACTGATGGATTCTGACCTACAAGATGTATGGATAGCAGCAGGAAGGCAGCAAAAGATTTCAGAGATTTCAGCAGTAGTCGAGAACAGCTCTTTTGAGTCAAGACCAAGATCAGAAATAGGTTGAGTGTGAGTTGAGACTGAGAACGCAAATCAGTGCAAATCTAATAGATGTCCAACAATAGTCCAAAAGATAGACTTGTGATCAGATTAAATACTTCACATGTGTAGTCATTCATTTCTGTCTTTTTGCTGACTAATCTTTTTTTGGACTATTGTTAGACATCTATTACATTTTCACTGACAGCCCAAATTTAGCCTTGTTTTAGCCAAAACCTCTAAGTTTAGACGTCTATTAGACATCTATTAAACACAAAAAAAAACACTTGCTCAGTAAGAATGAGTTAAAAGTCAGGCCTGAAGCAGAAGAAGTTTAAGTGTAAGTCAAGACCAAAAGTGAATAAGGTAATAAGGTAAGTCAAGATAAAGAACTGTATAGGGTCCAGAAGAGGGATCTGTTCGAGTCAAGACTGAGACCAGAAAGGAGGCATGTTTTGATGATGTCTATGGACTTGGAGCATTTGGTCTCAGTCTTAATTGGACTAAGATGGTTTAAATTACAACATGTGATATCCATGTTAAAATAAGGTTCTTCCATCATCCACTCACCCACGTATTCCTTGTTTTTGGTGGAATACAAAAGGAAATATAAAATATGAATATATCATGCCATAAAGATAATTTGTGTCTGAACTGTCCCTGTAATGTGTTTAGTACATGTTAAAAGCACCACTCAATGTTCCTCTTGGCTGTGACCAAGGCACTTATGATGGATGTTGGGTTGACACTTTAAAACCAAACAATAAGACTTAAATGGCAACAAATGACGCAGTTCTGGCTGCAGGCCGGATGAAAATCAGCCTGGTGGTATCGGGGTGTTACCCAAATCCAGAGTTAAATTACTGTAACTCATGTGTTTCCTTTTGTTCTAACATTTGAAGTATTGATCATCATTTTGTCCCTTCCCATTCTTCCAGCTGCGTGTGTCCTCCTGGGTATGAGGGCCAGCAGTGTGAACTGAATCCTGATGACTGTGAAGACAACGATTGTGAGAATAACTCCACTTGTGTAGACGGCATCAACAACTACACTTGTGTCTGCCCCCCTAACTACAAAGGTACCTACAGTAGTTCAACCTGCATGTAAATAGTGTCTGAGGGGCCATTTACACGACAATGCATTCAGCCAAATATGTGAAAGATTTTATGAGTTTTGGCTGTTAGTTAATACAACAATGACAATATAACTAAAAACTAAGAAAGTTTTTTTAAATGCCATTATAAACTCCCCTAAACAAGAGTCTTTGAAAACAATAACATAACGCATGTTACGTGTTTAGGGAGGTGTAGATTAAAGGCAAGCATAAACAAACACACAACGATGGCGAAGTTCATGGTAGTGTTGTTGCTCAAGTGTTTGTTCATCAGCAAAGTGTGAATTTACTTCACATTACAACCAACAGCTTTTAACTTCAAGGTTTTTTCCTTAATATACAGCACCAACCTAGACAAAATATCATTTTAGCTATTACAAAATGTTATTGAAAGTCACTTTTCAAGATTAAAAGTTGTTGGAAGAAAGATCAATGTCCAATAATGCAATTCAAAAGCATAAATAAATGGGAAAATATAAAAACATGAATCACAAAATATGGAAAACTGCTAATTTACGGATATTTTTTTACAATGTGGCAATTGTAATACAGTTTTTATTGTTTGTTATAAATGTGGGTCGTTTTGAAAACATTGTTTAAATGTGAAACGTTTTTTAAAAACAGGAAGGAACAACATTTTTGTTTTTGGCTACATCAGTGTCATGTAAATGTAACCTTGTTACTATTCTTGTTAGCAATATTGCCCTATTTTTCTCTGTTTTACCACAATGAGGCCATTTTACCTGCCACACTTTGCCAGTTGCATTTATATCCTCCAGCCACAACTGAGGTGGCTAAGAAAACATTAGGAAACCAAAGACGGGTAAAGGGCAGATTTACTAAACAAACCAGCTTTTGACAGAAGTCCTGACTCAGCGGATTTGGAGTTCAGCTGTTGTTAAAACCGTCTGTTCATTTCCACTTCAGATCTGCCAAGTGGCACCAGTGCTTATGTTCTCTTCTTGTCTGTCCTCTGCTCTATATTTCTCTCTTCTCCTTCCTCAAAATAGGAAATGCAACTGACCTTAAGGGCCCTATCATTATAACGGCATTATCCCTTGGAGCTGGTACAGTTGGTATAGAGACTGAGTGTACTTACTGTGGTACAGGCCTGGCCACATCCTTAAGCTTGTAGGGTGCACACAGCTGTCTTGTTAAAGAACACATTTTTAAACCAAGCTAGAAAAATGTATTTCCTCAGAGGTTGATCTAATGGGGTTCTCACTTAAGTTTCATCAGAGCTTTCCATGAAAGTCCTTTTGAGAAACTGTAACTTTAGAGCAGACATATGACATTATTAAGTTAAAGAGACTCTCTGAAGCAACTGTGAAATTTAACAAAAAAAAAAAATTGAATTTGTGTTTTTTCTTGCATGTAAGAAACAGTCAGTTAGTCTTCCTTCAAACTAAGTGCTGCTGCTCATCTTATTCTGTACCAGACTGGTTAGAGCTCATCACACACTCAACAGAGAATATATTTTTCATTAGTTCCTTACAGAAACGATGTAATTACAGTATGTGGGTGAAATGAAATGGTAAAAGGAAGGTTGGAGATTTAACAGAGTGATGATGTTCTCTCTCCTGTTTTAACATTGTGCCCATGAGCTTTATGGAACTTGTAAGTATATATTTTACAGTTTTACAGGGATTAAACTACTGTTAGTTTGGGTCAATGAGATTTTTTTTATACATCATGGATGCAGTAAATTGATCAAATGTGACAGGAAGTGAGTAAAAGCTTTTATTTATGAATTTCTATTAATCAAAGAATCCTGAAGGAACTTGATTTAAATAAACAAACGAACAGAAAACTTTACAAAATTCGTTTATAACTGAAAGAGGACATATATTTGGGATCCTGGATCAGGAAAAGTTGCACATGTATGTTTTTTTTGCAAAAGCCAAAAAACCCTTGTATGAATCAAAATGATAGGTTTTTGTTTTATGCCAAAAGTAAAGCATAAGTAAAGCCGGTTTTCTCAGTATTTCGATTTTTTTTCAAGACATTGAAATAATTGGCCATATATTGTCCTATCCTAACAAACCATGCATCAATGGAAAGTTGATTTATTCATCTTTAAGGTGATGTATGCATGTAAATTTCAAAAAAATTTATACTTATGACCAGATTTGTGGTCCACGGTCACATGTAATGTTGAATATTTATAACTAACATGTACCGATTATCCGTTTTTCCTCCATCCTCATTGTACTTCCATACCTGTCCCATATATCCAGTACTAATAGTTCTTTATTAACATTCATAACTAGTCTAACCACCAGCATTCAAATTTAATTAAAAAATGCACTACCAGAGCTCTATGCCAGACTGCAGTTTGTGAGGTGTATGCCGGAAACATCAGCAGTCCTGAGTGAGCTGTAGACACCGACTGCACTGATTCCCTGCAGAACACACACAGTTGCTGCAGAACGGGGTCTAGAGGAAATTGTCCTGGCAGCAGACCACCTAAAAGCCTGTCTCGAGGGCCAGAGCACAGAGAGGGTACATCTGTTTCTGAACCGCTGCTGCTGCTGCTGTGCCATGCAGCTCGCAACACCAACGCGAGTGTGCTGGAACAGGAAATGCTAAGAATCTGGGTGAATGAGTGCAGGGAGTGTGGAGGTTGAAAAAGAACCAGTATGGCCTGTTGTGGAGCCGGACGTCCTACAGCAGGTGGACGAGAACAGGGAACGTATTGAAGGTTCTGGTTGGCAGTGATTAAGTGCCTTCGAATGGATCCTGCAGAGCCGAGTGCTCCAGAAAGACTTCGGCTTCACACAATGATGTGTTTTCAGTCGAGCCCGGAGGAGAAAAAGCCTCACACAGTCTAAATGTTGGCAGATGGTGTGAGGGCCGAAAAACATCTCGAGGAGGGTCATGACACACATGCTGTATGTGTGGTCAAAGAGTTCCTTTAGGCACACAACTGTGAGCTTCAGCCACAGACAGTGGAGTGTTTCAGCTTGTGGACGCCGAAAGAGGGCAACTGTTAGAGTCATTTGTTCCTTGTTTTTGTGTGTCTTTTAGGTGATCTGTGCGAGGAGGTGGTTGACCCCTGTCTGCCTGGGTTTGACCTCTGCCAACACGACTCCAAGTGTGTTCCCCTCATTAAGGGCTACAGGTGAGTGTGTGAAAATATGCAGTTTACATCATAAATTGGTAACACTTTATAATTACTGCACACTATTAATAATTTATTAAGCATTAGGAAATAGATAGTTCATCATTTGTTAAGCTTTAACTCTACATTGATAGACATTAATTAGCAGTTTAATTAGCAAGTGTGCAGTTATTAGTGTTACCCATAAATTGTCTCTCTTTTTTTTTTTTCAGAAATAATGTAATCCTACAAAAATGTGAATACTTTTGTTGTGGCCATGCTAGTAGAACAGTGTTTTATGAATCGCCAATGAATCATTAGTGATCATATATGAAGAGATTAATTTTAAGAGTTATTCTCTAATAATTTGACTGTGAAAAGTGGTGATTTTTTTATTTTTGAACAAAAGTGGTCAAAAGTTGTTTTTTTTAATTCATCCATAAAACTGTACTGTATAAAAGACCCAACTTCTGCTGAAGAAAACTGAAAATCGGAAAGTTAGGCTCAATTTCAAAAAACACCCCCTATACACTTAAATAGTGCCATGTTTGAGGGAGCAGCAATTTCTAGTGGTCTCTGAAACCATAGTGGACATTTTGAAGTGCACCCAATCAATCCCACAACGCACCACAATAACGAGTGTACAACCTATGTGCACTCAATGGCTAGAAAATACCCATAATGAGTTCATGCAAATGCATTTCCGCATCTCCCAACCACAGGATGGCAACCACAGCAAAATCCTCTCAGTGTAAGTTTCTAAATAAATGATTATTTCGTTGTTCAATTAATGCTTGTGTACAAGACAGAAATTGAAGTACTTTGTTTTATTGCTCTGTTTATCTGTCTACAATAATAGACAGCTTGCTGAGTATTAAATAACTATCACAGGGTCTGACCACGAAGTTGAAAATCTAATACATCTGAGGGAGTTATCAACCAGCAAATTAAAAAAAATAAATTAAAAAATGCCATCTCTTCCGGTGCACTCTGTGGACTGTATTAGTGGACTAATGTAGGAATAGTGAATGAGGGCATAGGATACAGCCTTTAACTGCTTATTAATAGGGGTTGTAAAATAATTAAGGAAATCACGTGCCAGATTAAAATAATTTGAAAGTGATCAGTGTTCTGTTTTTTTAATATCTAATTTGTTTTTATACTGTGTTTTAAATATACGTAACTCACAAAATACACTTTAAAAACTACTATTTTACTCCTCTTAATATAACGTCAAAAGGATTAAACCGTGACCTCGAATTTTAGGAAACTGCACAATTTAAAAATGTCATGGCAACATATGTTTTTGTTAATAATTTATCAACATAAGTAAACCCTGTTTTTTAAAGTTATTTTAATGTAATGCAAGTTAAAGTGACTAGTATAGTTAATTTGATTCAACCTAAAATTTTAAGGAAATCTCTAAGATATTTCTTTTTACTGTTCATATTGTTTTCTAATATTGGTTAAAAACAGTGCTTTTAACTCACCTCTTGTCAAAGCTTTCCCTTTTGCTAGTCATTTCAAGCCTCTAAACTGTGTTTTTGTTGTTTTCTTCAGATGTGAGTGTTTGCCTGGTTATGTTGGCCAGCAGTGTGAGCAGGATTACAATGACTGTCTGGAGAACAAATGCCAGCATGGGGCAGAGTGTGTTGACGCCATCAATGGATACACATGTGTGTGCAAGGAGGGCTTCAGGTAGGACATGTGGATTGTTAACAATAACACACAGGCATGTTCTATTACAAATAAGGATACACTATTTTATTCAGTTGTTGTTGTGTTATGTTAAATACTGTACTACAGACTAAACATAACATTAACCCTACTTCTACTTTTCTAAAAAAAATAATAATAATATTTATAATAATAATCTGTATTCTGCATTCAAATTTAACAGGTTTCAGTATATATATGAATAAAATAATCTGCGCAATTATTGTAGTTTTTGTTGTTGATATTATTATTATTAGTAGTAGTAGAAGTAGTAGTAGTAGTACTGCTATAGAACCATTTAGCTTTTTCTCTATTTGCACACATATAACGAAATGCAAACACATGTATACAAATATTAAAATGGGTCAAAGACAAAAAGTGGTGTGTACTAATTTTATTTGTGTGTTAAAATCTAATTTTTTAGCAGTGTCTACAGTCTGCCTCAAAATTATTTTATAGAAGTACAAATACTATACGTACAAATTATAATAATTATGTTTAGTTTTTACACAAATGTATCTGCTACACTGAAAGATGATGGAGAATTATTTCAAATATAAATAAACAAATATTTAAATATTATCTTACACAATCTCACATATTTATTTAAAATATTTAGGGTTTTAAATAAATATGTGAGATTATGTAAGATGATATACTTTAATAGCATTTAATTTTCTTTGTATTTATGTATGTTTAAAAAAATTTTAAATATTGTGATATAAAAATTAAATGGGACATCGCGTCTTTGAAATGGTTCAAACATATAGTACACACACACCAAGCTTTTGTTGGTGCTTTGTTAAATGATAGTTTATCATTAAATCAGAAATCCACTGGAGATAAATATCCATATGGCTAATTATAACACACAAGCGTGTGTGTGTGTGTGTGTGTGTGTGTGTGTGTGTGGGTGTGTGTGTGTGCATGTGTGTGCGTGCGTGCGTGTGCATGCGTGCGTGCGTGCGTGCGTGTGTGTGGTATTGTACAGAAGAACAATAGCTCACTACCCAGCATCCCTCACTCCACCACAGTTTCTAATTAAGGAACTGATGGTGTCTTGAGTCCAGCATTAATCTGGTTTACCACCCATCCTAACACGCCATAAATATTCTAACACCATCTTCATCTCTTGTGGGATTTAGATTAAAGCAGAATGAATTAGATTAAAGATAATTGTGCTTGAAAATTGCCTATATTGTTTTATTTCAGTTATTTCAATAAATTACATTTAATACACATTTAAGATCAAAAACATTTTTTTAAAAAAAATTCAAAATAATACTATTTTGAAAACTATTTTTAAATAAATATAACTCATGTTATATTTATTATATGTTATATTTTTGCTTTTAAACTAAATAAAACTTCATGTACAATTGTGTTAAAATCATATTTGAAACACACTTCAAACGTGTTCCAAAATGTTCCAAAACCACACATTTAAAATAAATATTTTTTTTTTGTTTGTTTTTACATTACTGTTTATATTCTATTTTGGTCAAATAAAAGCAGTTTATTGAGCATGAGATCTTTCAAAATCTTAATTATTTCAGACTTCTGAAAGTTTCACATGCATTTACATATCACATGATCCCTTTTTTACATTAAAATGTTCCCATATTACACATTTTAAATAAAAAATAGTAATATTATTTCTGAATGTTACTAATTAAACTGTATATTAATTAAAAAAAATTACTTTGGTGAGAGTAATATCTTTTTAAAATTGTAACTATTCCAGACTTTTGGATATGCAACATGAATTGTGTGGTTTACGAGCAATTCATTTTGATCACATGATCACTTTTTAGTCATGAAAACTTTCCAAAGCCAGATGTTCTATGTGTGTTTCAAATGTGTTCAAATGTAACTTTACCATGTGAAACTCATGTGACGTAAAATAAAATAATATTAATAGCTAAAATCTGTATTCTGCAATCAAATTTGACAGATTTCAGCCAATATTTAAGAGAATTATACTTGTGTAGCTAACTAACCGACTAAATTCAACTTAAATTCCACATAGTTTTCTGTAAGGTAAAGGCCTTCCTCTCTCGTTTCTTAGTGGGCTATTCTGTGAGAATCATCCACCAATGGTATTGCTTCAGAACACAAGTCCATGCGATCAATCTGACTGTCAAAATGGATCCGAGTGTCTGGTCCTGGAAGGAGAGCCAGTGTGTCGTTGTCTACCTGGTTTCTTCGGCACCAAGTGTCAAAAAATGGTCACATTGCACTTTCTCGGCAAAGAAGCCTACGTGGAACTCTCCGGCACCAGGATTCGACCACCCATGCACATTTCCTTCCAGGTACACCTATAACCACTTTCTGAAATGCTTTATAACAGATCCCAGATCAGTTTCTGTAATATATACTTCACATATCAGCCTCAGATAAGTGAGCATATCCCCCATGAGAAGCAATCTAGCTCTGTCATATGTCTTTTTTTTCATCCGCATTGCGTGGTCTAAGCTAGCTTTGGCCTCTTTGACATTATGAGAATGTCACCTCTTGTCCACCTGCGTGAATAATTCCTCTCCTGAGGATATATATTATGGTAATGGAGGTTGAGCTGGGCTGTTATCCGTGCAATCAGTGGCCCTGCGTAACCGCTAGATCTGCTACAAAAATGAACCTATCTTCTCACCGTCGGGAGGGCACGCTAATGTTAATTAAAGTAGGAGGAATTAAAAAGAGCTCAGGAGCTGGTTATCTCCGTTTGGACATCAGCATCTCTTCGTTTTAGCATCTTTGTAGAATGAGGGGCCTTTGTGAGTTGTGTAGTAGTACATTGGTAGTACTCAGTGCTGCTTTCTAAACTAAGTGGGATTTTTGACAAGAAGAAAACAAGATTGGTGAAGTTTTAAAAGAAAGCTCTGCCAAATCCTTGACACTAGGCTTACACCTGGTATAACGATTCATTTTTGTCAGTCTGATCACAAGTGAATGTCACTAAATACAGGGTTTAAAATGATTTGAGCATGTCTGTTTTTGACCATGGATGCTCAAAATCAGACATGCTCAAATCATTTTAAATCCAAGGATGGATGTAAAATAATTCATTTATATTGCTTTTGTTTGCATAACTTAAATGCTCATGTACGCAAATGCATTCATAAGACCCTCTATTCTATGACTACTGACTAAACACTTGATTGTTTTGGGTCAGCTTGTACTGGGTTGTACTAAAGCACACCTATTATGAAATGTTCGTTCGACTGAAATGTTCGTTTGATAATAAATACACAAATAAAAGAATAACATTTCCCCAGTTGCTCACACAAATGCATCTTACCTACTGTAAATACTGTAAATTGTTTACGCAAATATGTATATATCAAATTCTTGAAGTCATTTCTATCTTGCATTTTATCACAATGATGTGATCTGTTAGAAAGTCTTCCTTCAAATGCCAGTTATAGTATAAGAAAGCTGGCTTGGACTTTGTACAAATTTGTAACACGGCAACTGCTCACTTCATTAAATAAAACAGCTTTTAACCCTTTCGTGCCGGTAACCGATGTGATCAGTCTTGGCTGGTCCCTGAAGCGTATGATCACACCAGTGTGTTTAGAACGCTCAGAGCGCACGTCATCAACTGCTAAAATTCAAATCTAACGGTGCACGCTGAGGCTCAGAAAGAGGTGCGCAGCACTTGTCATAAATCACAATTTATCCGTGCTCTCAAACAAATAACATTTATTTTAGGTTTCAGACATTCAAATACACATAACTACAAGAAAAACATACCATATAAGGTTTGTAAACCATGGAGATGGCAATAATAATTATTTTTCAGTATAACTGGACGGTGTGCTTTGTTCACGTAAGATACACACTCTATTCCTCTCCCATATAAACACTTGTTTACCTTTATGTATTTTAGAAGAAAATTATGAATAAACATGACGTAAATCCAGCAGCTCGGATCTCTCCTGCGGTTGTTGCTAAAAGGGATACAGCTGCTATCGGAAGTTAACGAGAAGTATTTATATTATTTATTAAATTACGCATTAATTGTATTCTATTAGCGTCTACCCCAACCTCAACCCTAAACCCAACCCTCACGGAAATGTAAAAATATTATTTGTTGTACAGTGTCCCAAAAATTATGCTATATTGACAGGAGTATCCTCACAGGTTTTTGAATAGAATCTTTACCTCAGACTTGCTGTTTTTTAGACAGAACAGAAAAACAAAACTAAGAAAAAGCAGACAATCAAACAAACCCCATACAACAGCCAGACTTACAAAAGATTTATACATTCAGCACAACTCGTCTGCAGGAGTGTTCTCCACAAAAGTTAGAAAAGATTGCCAAGCAAATAATCTCTTATATGGCCCCTTCATAGAGCATAAAGTTTTTTAGCTGTAAAATATTTAATAATATTTTACACTTTCGCTCTGTTCAGTCACACCAACTGACTCTGAACAGGCCCTAAAGGACAACACGCAGATTCTGCAGGCGCTTGGGAGCAGCAAATATAGAAAAGCAATCAAATTAAGTTGCTTTTTTTATTTCCAGCGTTCTTAGTAAAACTGTGCTAAACAGTGTTAATGACTTGGTCCTCCTGTGACACATCCACTGACAGAAAGCGAATACAGGGACACATTAACAGCTCATATTCCTCCAGGCTATGAATGTAAGCAGTCCACTCGGCCCCTAGCTGATGTGTGTAGGGGCTTCCACACTCCATAAGCCATCAACTGCTCTTTTCTTTCCTCTCGTCCTCCCAGACTAGTGCTTATATATAAACGTGAGCTGTTTTCCATCACAGCTTGCTCTCAGGCGTTCCGTTTGATGCCCTCGACTAAACAGGGAGTTAAGTTCAAGGCCTGCAGCGGTTCTCTTTCAGTGTATATGTTGCGTCGAAATAATGTGCTTATCACACACTCTTGATTGTTTTGTCATTATTTTTTCTCTTTTTAGCCCTCCACCTCGATCTTTCCTCAAAGTATTTGTCCCAATCTCCTTCACCGAACATTCACTGTCTCTTTCCCAATTCCTCTCTTTCTGTCTTTGCAGGTAGCCACTGATAAGGATAATGGCATTCTGTTGTATAAAGAGGACCATGACCCACTCGCCCTAGAGCTGTATCAGGGACACATCCGTTTGATCTATGACATTTCCAAATACCCCCCAACCACTGTGTACAGGTGAGGATAGAGTGAATGCACACACAATTGTGGGCAGTTTTTATTGCATTGAATACCCTACATACCCTTAAGGGGCATCTTTGTACTTTATTTACACCTAAAGTTTTGTTGTAGTACTTAAAGAGTACATATTATTAGTAGTATGCAAACTTAAGCCTAGTTCACACTACAGGATTTTAAGCCCGATTTGAGCCCGATTTGGAAGTTAACGAGCTCGCCGACAGATCGGGCTGTGATCGGGGAAAAATCTGCGGGTGCTCTGCGCTCGACAGTTCACATGTGTGAACTACTGAACAACGCATCAAAGAGGCTCGCTGACGCGTCGCCGACACCTCGCAGACGGAAATCCAATATCTAGCATGCTGAATATTCCAGAGCAGTCGGTCGACTCGACCCCACGTGCGGTCAGATGTAGTGACGAGCTGCAGCCAATGAGAGAGCATATCAGCATGAGCTGAATGGCCGTTGTGGTCAGGAGTTAAACAGAAACGTCTGTGATTGGCCAGAATGGGCATCAATGCACTCGCTTCTGCGTTAACACAGACACGAGAGTAGGCTATATTAACAGTGGAACTAGAATTCTATAACTATTAGTATTACCATAGCCTTCATTCAGACTGTTCTCATATAAGACGTCATATTGTCAAGTAATATTTACATTCAAAGCTTCTATTGAGATATAAAAAATTTTACTTTGAATGTCTCTCATCATATTTTATGACACCATTACCCTAAAAATATTATCTTTTAGGTAAAACAACCTATAAATGTGTAGTTAAGACAGTAGAACCCCCACAAAGGTCTGGGCCTTGCTTTCATTTTCACTTTCAAACAGGAGCGGTTTCACGGCACAGAATATGCTGTTTTGAAAGATATATCTGAAGTAAATTTATGTTTTTGCTATCAGAAAGTTATGTTTATGTTAGCAGGAAGTTGCTAGGCAAAAAAGGCACGCATATTTAAAGTCACAGCGAAAAGAAGCAGACAGCTTCTGCTTTGAGAGCCTTTCAGACTGAATGAATGGAGTATGCGGTTTTCCACCAAGGCAACCCAGGGTGCAGAAATATAATTGGCTAAACTGGCATTAGGCAGGTTAAAATTACCAAAACAAAGACAGCCGTTCCGGCACGGAAAACACATTTTCAAAGCAGAATAACTGACTTCAGCATTGTTTTTCAGATAAATAAAAATGTTCACTTAGCATGTTTCTTAAATACCTGCAAACATATTATGGTATTTTTATGCTTTAGAAGAGTCAAAAACTTATATACAGCACCTTTAAGGGGTGGATAATGTAAAAGTAACAATTTTTAACACTTTTAAGCTATGGTCACACTGCACTTTTGCCCCATAGACTTCCATTCATACACATGTGAATGCAACAGACCGGAAACAAAAGCGAACTCTGTTGATCTCTGACCTGTGAAATCAGACCAATGAGACCAATAGAAGATCAAAACATGACCACTCTGTACAGAAATTTTAAATATGGAGCAATCGCTCGCTTTTTTAATGTGTAATCATCTTGTTTTATCCTGCCCCATTTTGAAGTGCCGCACGACAGAATTTCGCAAGCTCAAACTCTAGTGTGACCATGGCATAAGACCAGAAAATACTCAGAATGCACTACACCATGCTCTAAGATCATACATTGAGGGAAATTGTAATTTAGTTACATTAATAAACACTAAGATGATTAAAAATAGTTTGAAGTCATTGTAAAGCTTGTTGATATAAATGACACTGTTCCACTTCAGCTTAGAAACATGCTAACACCAGATTTTTACAATCACTGCAGATGTGCCAAGAGGAATGTTTCTTATGGCTGCTTATGATGCTCCCTTAGAAGGCAGCTGCCTGTGTAGCTCACTGGATTTTATAACAGGCCTACAAACACAATCGCACCTCTGTTCTACACAGTAAATAAACCTATAAAGCCAGTCATTTTTTTGCTGCTTCAAAATCTAAACAGACATATAGCAGCCTAAATGATTTAAAAACATCAAACATACACACTCATTCATCTTCCATAAACCCACCCCCCACCCCACTCTCGTCCAGAATAGTTCAGGGTAAAAAAGGTATGTTTGCTCCCTGTTCTCAGGGAGGTTTAATCTCTGTAAGCGCATGGCACATCATAAAACCATATAGGGCCCTCAGGTTTACATGACCTGTTTGAATCTGCCTCAGGCGAGACCTTGCTTCCCTCTCCCGGTTCCCATGTGAACGCTTCTGTGCTGCAATGCCATGATTTCTATGCTCATGGGAGCCCCCATAAACACAGAGCTCTTAGCCCTCACCTCCTGCCCTTTCAGCAGACAACAGTCTTGTTGAGTCTGGCGCAGATGGTGCCTGACTCCGGCCTGGTGGGTCACTGCGGATGTCATTAAGCTAGCACAGGCTCTGTAATGGGTTTCAAGAGCCCAGATTCATGTTTTTAAATACAGCCTACACGCAAACCAAGTAACAGTCTGTAGTTTCAAAGCATTTCTAGATAGATATCAGTGTTTTTTTATCTCTGTTTGTTAAAAATGGGTATGTGGTGTAAATCAGGTTTTTTTTTATCTACATCCGAAGAAGTGTGAACATTTGTGACTGGCAGCTGTTTTAGCAGGCAGTAGATGTGAACAGTGGTGAGCTGGGTGCTCAGGCACTGCCCGCCTGCTTGATGACTTTGTATTGATCCAGTGCCTCCCATTCCTGCTGCAAAGGGCCACTCTTCCCTTCTGCCTGCAGAGCTGGCCCAATCGATCGCTCTATGACTCTCAGAATGAAAAATACATTTTCAGCAAGAGTCCTAGTCTGTGCCGCCTAAGTATAGATAAAATTACAAATATCAATGCCATAATTAAGGACATTTATGCACTTTTTCTGCCCTTTACTTGGAGGGAAGAGGCCTTGACATTAGTCCATAATCCAAATTTACAGCAGCATCACACCCCTTTTGTGCTAGAATTTTGAGATCTTGAATTACAGTTTCTATCTGCTTGAATTGGGGAAAGACAAACTCTCCTGCATGTTAATCCTCCTACAACATTTTTACAGGTTTGTCTAGATGGAATGAACACCTTTACAAGCACCACAGCTTACTGTTTCATAACATGTGTACAAAATACTAGACTACTTGATACTAATGAATTCGAGCATTAAGTGCACCGGAAGTACAGTAATGCAGTTTTTTTGTGTTTTGCTGGTTGATAAATCCCTCAGACGGATTAGATTTTCAACTTCTTGGTCAGACACTGTGATAGTTATTTAACATTAACAAGCTGTCTAATAGTAATGAAACAAAGTATTTTTTTATTCTGTCATGCATACAAACTTTAATTAAACAATATTTTATTGTGACACTTACACTTATTCTGCTTTAAATGCTATCTTGTGGTCAGATGTGGAAATTCATAGGGAATTATTTCTGATACAGCCTAGGACTTGAACAGTTAAACTGATATGCAGTTGTGTGGCTTAATTAAGTATATTCTGATGCCATGTTTTTTGTGGACCTCTAGTCCCTACTAAATCCAAAATTCCTCACAGCACCCACAGTTAATCATAGATCCATGCACACCCTCTAATTATCTTGTTTTTCCCCAAGTGACATTGTGTTGTGTGGCTTTGGCATCTGTGAACCCCATTGTCATGGGGTAAACAATTTGGTTAACGTGAGGAGAGGAAGTTGAAGGAGAGGAATTGTCCTTCCAGCTTAATTCAGCTGATTTGGTCATGGCAGCTCACTGCACACCCCAGTTTGATGGCCAAGCTCCTGAGGTCTCCATGTCATATTTAACGCTAACAATGTGGAATCAAAGCTAACAGAGTCCCTCAAAAGCCAGCTGCTCAATTTGTATCCTTTCCTACGCCGCAGTGCTTGGACATGGGTGCAGCGTTTGGGCAGCTCCCTTGCTTTGGTTTTCCCACCATGGAAGCTGGAGTTTTGAGGCTGTGGTTAGAGCATTCCTGTGCCTAGTCTGCTTTAGTGGCTCTCTGCGGGTGCTTGACTTCAAATGTGGAACTGGGTCATAAAGACTCTGTGGGGTGAAGATCAGAGGGAAAAAAACTTGTAAGATTCCCACACCATCTACTGGTTCCACTCAGCTCTTCTTACACCTTGTCTCTGTTGAACTTCAGCAGGAGAAGAGATCCCTGACAGGAAAAACAAGAAATGATGAGGAAGAAAATGGAAATGGTGAGAGAGAGAGAGAGAGAGAGAGAGAGAGAGAGAGAGAGAGAGAGAGGGAGGCTCCTGGGTGAAGTGAAAGAAGACAGATTGGACCCCAGAGAGATGAAAGAGTGACTGGGAGCTGACGAAGAGTGAAGGACACTTATCTCTGCAATGTGATCTCGCCAAGTTGGAAGGTGTGGGTGAGGGGAGGGATGGAGAGATTGATATATGCATTGGGGAGGAGAGCGAGGGAGGCTCTTAACTAGCAGTAATGCCTCATTACCATGAGATGAATGCTACTGGGCCCATGCAGCGTGTTAATGTGCTGCCCTTTACTAAATGTCACGCTAATCTGAGTATTAGTTTAAGCAGCGGCACGGGCAGTTCTTCAACAAAAATGGCAGTTTGTGGAAACATCTCAGGAAATTGAATGAGAATGTTAAAATTGCAGTGTTCCCTGCCCCCAGCTCCTCTGCGTGGGTTCGCCATCCTGCACCACGCCTAACCACAGCTCTCCAAATGCAGCTAATGTTTGGCAAGTCAACTGGGTTTCGCGCTGATCGGATGAACAAGGAGGGGTCAGGGTATGTTTTTAGGGCCAGTATTTAGTTTCGCCTGAGATTAACACTACATTCCTGTATAAGCAGAATGTTTGAATGGAGGGAATGTAGTGGTAATTTAACCTATGGCTAAACCTGAATATTATCAAATAGTTGAGATGGTCTGCCAGCCTGGCTACATGCAGAGTGATGGCAGAATGCACAGTCAGAGCTGGCCAATGCTAACTGTCCGTACAAATATTAAGTCCTCTCCGCAAGCCACTATATTAGCACACATCATTTTTTTACATTTACGATCTGGTGGACATTTTCATCCAAAGAATTACACGGCATTGAATGTACACATTTCATGCTTAATTTTTGTGCTACACCAGCTTCCCCCGAGAATCGAACCCTTGACCTTGTCATTTGAGCTTCAGGAACGCTGAATTATTCTACTTACAGAAGTTTTGATGTTAGCTGTTAGTTTCAGTCCATCTGTAGAGCAAAGCTTCTTGGTTACACCCCGTGACATCCTACACGCTACATAACAATATTTAGCAATTCACGTTCCAGAAGAGCATAATTGACTTTGCAGCTGCAGTCCGTTACTGTTGGCCAGAGTAAGCAAATGATAGTACCGCGTAATTGAATATGGAAAATGTAAATATGTCTACAGGTTTGCTGATCTAGATAACTCTCCAAGATGAAGGAACCGGTAATAGTTCTTAACTTTGTGTATGTGTCATTTATAATGCGGTTTCACTCAAGGAAAAACAGAGTATTTTTTTTTCAGCTGACAGGAAATTGACTTCCCCTCGTGCGAGAGGGGTGACATGAGGTTGCTGAAATCTTCCACGGATTGTTTTTATTGAGTTCCATAATGGGCTGCTTGAAGCTAATATGTAGGCTAGCCACACATCAAAGAAACTCCACCTTCTCAGCCCCCCATTCTAAAAATATTATGGCCTCGGGATATTTTCTGTCTGTCAGAATATGAACAAAAGGCCAACAGTTGCAAGCGCCAACCTTTGTTTTGTGTAATGATGCCCCCTAGTGGCGCTACACCTTCACTGCATACATTTGCCAAAGTTTTTTCAGTTCCAAATGATGGATTTTGTCCCCCGTGGTGAGATTTATGTTCTGATTAAGTCTGTTTTCCTTCTCATAATAAACCCTTCCTCTTTTTTCCATTACATTCCCATTCTCACCACCTTTTCTGCAAAATACTCTTCCCATTTCCTTCCCAGCCAGCATGTACAATGACTTAATGAAAGACGGCTGTCAAAGCTAGAGACAGTGGATTGAAATCTCCTTATATTATATTAACGCTGTTCGTCTTTGGTGGTACTGATGTATCGAATGGACAGGCTTGAGATATTTGGGGGGGTCTCAGCCAGCAGACTGCACTGTGTTTGTTGCAAAAGCCTATTTTGAAACAGGAATTGAATTATGGGCCTGTAATGCAAACCACACGTGTGCCTGTGTTGGGTCTTTGTTCAGCCAAGACCTCCGTGAACCGTACCCCCCTATATCTGGGGACACTGATCTCTATCCGCACCTATGGCCTCAGCATTTCAGCAATGGAAAATAGCGTTGCGAGCCAGCGCAAATACTCGCTGCCTGCCCACAAAGCAAAAATGACTCCATTTTAATACTAGCCTGTTTGTTTGCTTAATGTACTTGTTGGCAATGCTATGTTGATTTTTTTGTGCTTTACTGTTTTGCGCATGTAAATATATATAATTACATATTTAAAAATGACATTTATTTGTTTATACTTTCCCCCCAAAGACAGAAAAAGAGGAAAACCTTTTTTTAGGCCGAGGTGCAGATTAAGATATACTGTACTTACCACAATATAATTTTTCTCACCCCTTCTCCTCTCTCTCAGTTGGTCTCTGTGCTTCTTTGCCAAACCACTGTCTCTAGCTGTCTGTAACTGCTTGTGCACCATCCAGTAATAACTACTACAATACAGAACTGGGGTTTCAGCAGGGAAAGACTGCTTTCTCATAGTTCAGAGGACACTGATAAGTTCATAACCGTAAATCTCACTTTATACAAAACGCAGTCCTAGAAGTCGGGGGAGTCCCAGCCAGGCAGGGTGCTACATGCACTGCAACGTAAGAAACTGAGAAGGAAACAGCCGAAAATGATCCGACTGTGGTGCTGTCACAGTCTGTGAGATGTTTCGTGGAACAAACGGCACTCTTCAACGGTGTAAAAATGGCCGTGTGAAACAGAATCGCTCTCAGGAGTTGACCCAGTCACCGTGCCAAACTCAGCAGGATGTGATTTGAGCGTGCTAACTCAAAGAAAGACTGAACTCATGGCCAACACAAGCTCTTCTTTCCCACAACATAAGCCCTGTGTGTGTCTTTGCCAAATTCACTGGAAATACACCTGACGGAGTGTAATGTGGAAACCATAGCAGTTTCAGACAGTGGGGAGATATTCTGTATTGCATATTTGGGACTTTCAGCTGGGCTTAGAACGTTAATTTAAAAAGTTAATTTGTCCCAGTGGTGACATGATGCGCTCAGTTAAAAGAGTCATTAAGGCTAAAACAGTCATCAAGGCAGACTTTATAGCTAGCATTTTGTTTATACAAAATACACACATTGAAATCTTATTTTCACACTCTTAACAAAAGTTGACATATACATATAAAGCGTGACTGGAAATGACACAAAAATAAGATTTTTGTCTTTTTCTTGTTTATTTATTTATTAAGAAATGTAATACTTTTATTAAAGACAATAAAGACCTCGACTGACCTCAATAATAATATTGAGCAGCAAAACTGTTGTCATTATAATAAGAAGAAATGTTTCTGAAAGTCAATGTGGAAGACTGAAGACTTGATCAATGGCTAAAGAAATAACTGACATTTTCAAATGTTAAAAATAAATAAGTTATTCTGAATGGCAATTGAATTTATTTAATTTCACAGTCTTACTGTTTTACGTTCCATTTTTTATCTCAAGTGTACACTTCACTGGTGTTGTCAGTAGTCATTTGTCAAAAATAATATAAATATTAACTTTTTTTTTTTTACATAAATCACAGATATTAAAATGTTGTTTATTTTTACTCTTAGCAAACCTAAAGTATGTATTTTTTCTCGCAGTGTGGAGTCAGTGAATGATGGTCTTTTCCACACGGTGGAGGTGCTGATCCAGAATCAGACTCTGAGTTTGGTGGTAGATAAAGGGACTCCTAAAAGCTTGGGCAAACTCCCCCGTCCCCCTGCTGTGGACCACAACACACAGCTCTACATAGGCGGTAAGAGTCAAAGACACTTCAATGGTTATCTAAACTGTACAAACATCTAAAGTATTAAATGTGGCCCGTTTAGAAGAAACATTGGCCAGATGTTTATATGTGTAATGTAAGCAGTAGCTGTCCTTCTCTATGCAAAGTCATGTATATTGTATGCAAGCAGCCATAAGAATCAGTCATAAAATTGTTATTTACTGTATAAAGTATAATAATAAAATTACGATATGGACTATTGTTTGTGAATACCAATATTTAATGTGATGTTTTCAGTGTTACATACATGAACATCATTGACTAAGAGTAACTGTATAAAAACATATTACATAAAGAACATTGTACATTTGTAAACTCAATAAGTGTTACTGTAATTGTAAAAAGTTAAATTGTTATTTAAGTAAATAAAGACACGTGTGTGTATGTTATTGTACAGTACTAATGTTTGCTTGTTGATATTCCAGGTGTGCCGTCTCTGATTGGCACATCAGGCCTGCGACCAGGCCCATTCCAGTCCTTCAACGGCTGCCTTCATGACGTACGCCTTAATGGAGAGCTCCAGGACCTCGGTGCTGGACTGGCGGGGGTAGAAGGTGTCCTGTTCGGGTGTCACTCCTGCAGCGTCTGTGCTCAGGGGGCCTGCAGACAAAGAGGAGACGCAGGGGTGACCTGTGACTGTCCTACAGGACACAGTGGCCCACTATGTGAACAGATGAGCTCCCAAGACCCCTGTCAAAGCAGCAGGTACACAAACACACATGCACTGAACACAAATGCCTGTTCTGATTTTGCAAAATGGGACACATTCCTCAGACACATATTTTGTTTCTGGAACAAACATTGTCCAAAAATCTAATGCATGCCTCTAAACCTAACCCTAACTGTAAGCCCCCTGTAGTGGCTTCAAATGCGCATTTTTGTTTGATGTGTGACGTAATTTCAACTGAAACATTAAGACAGAGTGAGACCTATCGAGTAGCCCCTCCTCTTTTTTAAAATGAGCTAATTGTGTTTTGTTTATATCACAGATCTGCCAGTCATAGTTACAAAGCTATAGAAGAGCTGGGCCCTTATTCACTAAACATTATAACTTGCCAATTTAGGTGAAAACAATCAGTATTTAACGCTGAAAAAACACAAACAGTACCTGAGGTGATCGTCGTCATAGAGGTATATGCTGTTGTTCAGCCACAAGAAATAGAAACCGTTTCTAAAATAGAAATATCAGGTGATGGTTTGGACAAAAATTCATTTTGTCAAATGTCGTCATTGTGTAGGCATGATAGTCAGGCTCGCTCCTGTTGGTGTCGTCAATCTGGCAACCTGCGTTTGCATGGAGGAGAAGGGGGCGGGTGAAAAAGTGTTGAACTTGAACTGCAATACCTATTTCAACCACTGGGTTACATCTTACATACTGCATTTTTAAATGCAAGGAACATACTTTTTTGACTGCAATTCTTCACTTAGCCTGCATTTTAAAATCTTTATTTGAATGTGGCAACATTTCTATTTTCAAATCTTTATTTGAATTTTCCAACATAATATCACTCTCTTCAATATTTCTGTGTATAAATCTCTGACAGAAACCCCTCCCATCCGTCGATTTGTTTGGAGCCGTGCCTGAGTCCACTAGATCCATTCTGAGGTGCACCTAGCTCTGTGAGTTCATAAACTCCTCCAGAAACTATACCTGGATGATGGAAGCTTTCAGCGGTGCTTCCGACTGAGCCAAGCCCAGTTTGATGAACTGTTGTCTGGTGTCGGCAACAGGATTTCCCCTCGGGACACCAACAACAGGCGCAACGTCATAATCACGCCCCTACAAAACAAAGCTCCTGATTGGTTAACGCGACGCGAATGTCCGCTGAAGTTCAGATTTTTGAACTCGAGCGATTCGCGCGTTAAGCGCGTCAAACGCGCAAAACGCTCAATCCGCGCCGCGCCATTCGCGCGAATCGCGTCATTCGCGCCGCGCCATTCGCGCGTATCGCGCCGCAGGGTGCCTAATCGCGTCTTTGCATTGACTTAACATGTAAATCACTCGCACTTGACGCTTCTTACGCGTCTGGTGTGAACGCAGCATGAGACTTCTCTCTATTCCTTAATAAGAATCCCAAACTTGACACAAACTATAAACTTGTCCCTCAGACCTGATTGGATGATTGGAAAGTTTGTCCTGGACCAACAAAGCAACATGTTGTACTTGGTAAAATCAGCTAGTAAGAGGCTACCTCTGTTTGCATGTGCAGGTGTGTTCATGGTGAGTGTGTGGTGAAGGGCTCGTCGTACAGCTGCTCATGTGCGGATGGATACTCAGGCCAGTTCTGTGACAGAGAGGATGAGTCCAGCGCCTGCAAGGGACAGCACTGTGTTTATGGAGAGTGTAGACTGACAGAGAGTGGAGAGCCTGTTTGTCACTGCCAGCCTGGATACAGCGGGCCAACCTGCGAAACAGGTGAGACACAAACTTCACTGTTCCTGCATATTACACAGCTACTTTACACAAAACTAAAAAATTAAACACAAAACATCGATCTGAGCTGTAATAAGGTATTACCTCTTTAATTCAATGTAAAGGTGACACAGAAAGAAAAATAACACTACATATTATTGTCACAAGATGGCGCCAAACAGTCAAGAACGGCGTCATGACGGATAAGCATATGAATATGTATATGAATGCATTCCCTACAGGTCAACATGACTTAAAATTCAAGGATGAGCCTGTGTTGTTAGTTTCAGCGGTTGTTATCTTGTGATTAACCCATTATAATCAAATATTTCAGAGAACCGGGTAATGAATGAGAGTTAATTCATCTCATCTTTATTTATATAGCACTTTATACAATTCAGATAGTTTCAAAGGAGCTTCCTTGTAATAAATAGGGAAATAATGATGAGTGAATGATGCAAAAATTGGTATTGATCAAATATGAGTTCAAATTTGAGACTTCTGTGTTATTGTAAATAGTTGTTTTTATATGAGATAAAAGCACTTTTTCCGCTTACCCATATTTAAACATTCTGTCGTCATTGTTCAAAGAGTTCCTAAAAATGTTGCAAAATTCTATAAATGTAATTTTAATGAAAAAGTTATATGGGTTTCATGGTTTAAATTAAGTCAAGTCACTTTAATGCGCTTTATACAAGTTGTGTTTGCATCAGCTTTACAGAGATAAACAGGCTGATTCAAAAATCAGAAGAGTGAATCATCAAATCAATATCTGTCCATACATTTATTAGTAGATCATATAAATGCTTTCTCCGTTGCACTGACCTCCCTCCTCTCCTCCACACAGAGCTGGCATGCGAAGGAGAAGCAGTACGTGATTATTTGTACCGCCAAATGGCTCATAAAATCTGCACGTCCACCAGCAGAGTCCAGCGGCTGGAGTGTCGTCACTCCTGCTCATCGGGGCTTTGCTGTGCTCCCACCAAAAGCCGGAGACGGAAGCTTAGCTTCAAGTGTCCCGATGGATCGTCCTTTTCCGAGGAGATGGAGATCACTGTGGAGTGTGGCTGCACAAAGTGTTCATCGTAATAAAAAACAAACCTCACCCTGTCCCAGGACCAGGAGAAGAATACGATGATGGAGCGGAAAAGAAAATATATTGTAAAATAAACAAAACACAAATAGAACTTATTTTTATTAAGGGATGTTTTTTAAAAGAAAGAGACTGTTTTTATGATGTTGCCTATATGTGTCATAAGAAAAGTAATTTTGTATCGATAAACAAAAACAAACACACAGATTAACATTCCTGAAAATATATGAATTATATAAATATGTATAAATCTATATAAATGTACAAGCTAACCTAAGAATTAATTTGGTCTGTGTATTGCATGTCATTGTGTGAAGTGTGAGAGCGGAGAGACATTTTTATGGAGGAGCAAGGACTCTCTAGACTCTCTATCACAGGAAGTGGTGAGCCGACTTCCTGTGCTTTGGCGGCAGTAAAGGAGTTGCTTCCTGACGGACCTGCAGATTTCAAGGAGAATGGACTGATATTTTGTACTTTGGGTGTTTTGTGTTGTTGTTTTTTGGCGTTGCTCCTTCAGAGAGAAAGAGAGAGACATGGAAAGCTCATTGGCGTGACTCTGGTTTACAAGCTGCAACTCATCGGAGTTAATTTTTTTGCATGACTGCATGGAAAAGTTAAATGTGAACTTGTAACATGCTGCGGTCAGGCAGTAAAGCTGTTGCTGTCTCTACCTGTTTTCCTTTACAGTTGAAATGCATTTCCATTGTCACCGAATGGGCAAGACGATACAATCTCTGGTGCAAAGCACTTCATACTGACGTCGTATTCCGTCTTAACCGTCCTTTACTAAAATATTAAATGCAAATATGTTACACCCATTACTACTGTATTGTTTCATGTGTACCCTTTTTTTTATTTGAACTTTTCAGATGTAACACTCAGTGTCTTATTCGAAGAGAGCGAGGTCTATAGATTTTCCAAAGGAAAAGTGAAGCAGTGTTAATGAATATTGGGCCTCGTCCTGTCTTTAACCCCGTTGGCCCCACATACTGATGAATAAGGTACAGCAGATTTAGGAATCCCCAGTCAATAATGTAACTGAGCTTGTGCACCGAGCGTCATGTTAGCAATGGTGCATTTTCTAATAATGTTTGTTAAATATGAATTAGGGAGTGATGATTAACTTACAGTGAATGTTGAATTAAACTTGTAATGAAATACAGGATCGGATGTTTGTGGTTCTTGTGTGTAAGCTTATTTGATCAAATGTGATGTTCATATGCAACTGAAACCAGTGTCCAGTCCCAGCACAAATAGTAAACTGTAAACACTTTCACATTATTTCTCTTGTTACAACTCTGAAAAAGAGACCACTTCAAAGTTCTTAACAGTTCTCTGGATTTGCCATTGTTTTGTTCTGGATTTGGTACATGTTTTGAGTAAAATGTGCAATTCTAAATTACTGGTAGTGTCTTCACCCAACACTGGGTCAAATATGGACAAACCCAGCAGCTGGATTTAAAATGTCATTTAAACTTAATAATAATTAATATCCCAGCTTTGGGTTTGTTCATTATTTGACCCAGTGTTGAGTTACTACAACCTAGCATTTAGAATGTAGCATACTTTATATTGAACCGTCATCATTTCTGCAAATAAATGCTTTACATAATAATAGTCTTGTTTGAAATGTTGAAGACACAATGTCATTAGTTATTAAAGAAACACAAATTAAAATTTTAAAATCTGTCCATTAGTGGTGTAAAACACCTACTTAATGGCAAATCCAATTTGTAGTTTTGTTTTTCTTAAATCTGTATTTACATGCATATGCCAGTGGTTGGGTATGTCTATGTTGTACAAAACAATGCCTTTGTCAAAGGTATAAGATTTAAACAGTGTTATTTTTTATACATATTAAAGTGTCAGCATTAATGTTTAATCTTTTTTAATAAAATGTCAAATTATTGGTGAAATAATGTTCCATCGTCATTAAGTGTAACAGATTTATTTATGTAAATTATTATTTAAATCAAACTAAAACTACTTATTTCCCTCACCATTATACTGATCAAAGGTTCAATAATATTAAACTACTTTACTGCTTTTTAGGGAAATATAAATATAGGCAACCTTACCTGAAAAATAAGCTGAGTTGAGTTTTGTTTCTTCTGTGGTTAGCTGTGTTTTGCATAATTTAACTGTCGTTTAGATAAATGTGAATGCTAAAAGATAACTTTTCAGACCTCAGGCAGAAAGACAACTTACATCATTCATTCATTCATTCATTTTCTTTTCGGCTTAGTCCCTTTATTAATCTGGGGTCGCCACAGCGGGATGAACCGCCAACTTATCCAGCATATGTTTCACGCAGCGGATGCCCTTCCAGCTGCAACCCATCACTGGGAAACATTCATACACACTCATTCACACACATACACTACGGACAATTTTTTAGCTTACCCAATTCACCTATACCGCATGTCTTTGGACTTGTGGGGGAAACCGGAGCACCCGGAGGAAACCCACGCCAACACGGGGAGAACATGCAAACTCCACACAGAAATGCCAACTGACCCAGCTGAGGCTCGAACCAGCGACCTTCTTGCTGTGAGGCGAACGTGCTACCCACTGCGCCACCGCACTGCAACCAAACGTATCCTGCAGGCATTGAGGGGTTTCTGACTGGATTCAGGTGGTGATCATTTTGGTTAAGGTTTGGGGGATTTGGCCTTCACTAATCATAAGACAAAGGAAGAATCTGATTACAGTCTTGTTTTTGATCAACAATACGGATTGATTAGTAGGGCTTTTTTTTAATTTCCAATCAGTTAGTAAAACGGCGATCATTTTCTTGAGCTTTGATATGTTTTTCCTGCTGTTTGTGCTCCACAAAACCTGTGAGACCAGTTGTCTTTGAATAACTGGATCTTGATCCTTTTTTCCTTAAGGGCACTCTGAAAGTTGTGTGTTGTCGTTACTCACTTTGTTTTAGTATTCTTGGACTTTATATCCACACATTATTGTGTAGATATGGAGTTATATTTCAGATCTCCTACTATATTATTATGCAACAGTTATCTTGTTCTTTCTCAATTTCAGTCATAGCGGCCTGTTCTCTTACCAATTCTGCAATTAAAATTAATATTTAGAATACTAAGGCATGTTATATTTATGTCATTCTAATTGAAGTATGTACACTAAACGTCCTGAGGTCTTTCACTGTTTGTATCACACCGCTTGTCTGTTTGATTGTCTCTAATAGACTTGGTTGGTTTGTTAATTTGTGGTGCCAATTTTTTGAAAAGGCTACAAACGGAGGTCGGAGCCACCTCCGAATGGGCTGGTCAGCTCCAAGTGGGTGGGCTGTACAAACCTCCTGGAGTTTACATTTATTTAACCTCTTGTACATGACATGGAGTCCAACCTATTGTATTTTTTATGAATGTCTACACCTACCCAAACCCAGCCCACTTGTGGCATAAGTCCCTCCCACTTGGAGGTGACCCAGCCTACTTGAGGTGTAATCCACCCACTAGGTGGGTATGTGAATTAGCTACGTTTCCATCCACCGATTTTTATGCGCATTTTGTATATGCGCATAAAAATCGGTTGATGGAAACGCTAAGATGCGCATAAATTTAGAAAATGCGCATAAAAAATGTATGCGCATAACTGAGTAGGATAAACTTTTTATTCGATAAGAAAAGATGCGCATAAACTGCGATGGAAACACTTTTACCGAACACATTCCAGTATGCGCATTAAAAAAAGGTCATGTGATTTGGTTATAATGGTTGTAAATATGTAGAGATCATGTGATGATAAAAATGTTTGTAAATGGACAAACCAGCAGGCTGAGCACATTGTAAAACATCTGAAATGTTGTTTTGGTCATTCTGAAATGCCTTAACCATTTCAGTATTAGTGTTATTATATTATTAATGACCTCCAGAATTGTTAAGAGCGTCTGTGCTCCGCGTCTCACGCCTTCAAACGCCACCACGCGTTCACTGCGTGTCAGCATTGCCTTCTGAGGCGCAAGTCATTTATTAAATGAAGAAAAGATTCACGCAGCTTCTCCTACCTCAGCAAATTCCGTTTTTACTGTTGATATTTGGCGCCATTTAATCAGCAAGTGACGACTTTGTTCTCTTTGACTCGTTGGATGGAAACGCTGCTTTATTCGCACATCTTTTGTGCGAAATTCCAGTTTTGCGCATAAAGTTAATTCGCATTTTTGGATGGAAACATAGAAGCATTCACTCAACTAATTCATCCAAACTCCCAGTTTTAACATATAGCCTACTTTCTAACAATAGTAGCCAAAAACACTATGTGAAAAGGGCAGTATGTCCAAATTTAACAGAGGCCTGCTAGTGAAGTGTTGAGTACTGCAAAGAATCGCCGATTCAATCCATTACTTATTTAGATTTTTTGTTTGTTTTGTGCATTTGCTTTTGTATAACCACAGTTTAAAAAAATTGCTGTACTTTGTAGCTATTCACAAAAAGAAGCTTTATTTTTGCATCGCAACATATTTTATTGGGTGCTCATTTAATGGGAGGTAATTACTCCTAAGGTTTTCAGAGAGTTAGGCTTTAAGTTTTGAACAAGTAGAGTTGATCAGAGCAAAAATACACAATATTCTGTCAAATATCATCTTATTCAACTTATTCATTTACAAAAATAATATTAGCAACGGTTATGATGTGAGGGAGACTAATGTTAAATATCCGTTTCGGGACCGGCTTTTCCAAATCGATTGATTATTCTTCGTTTTACAGCACGTTCAAAACAGCCTCACAAAAAAACTTACCAGTTGCTGCTAGCCAGTGCAAGCATGCAGTGATTATTTTGACCAACAGAGGGCGGAGCGAGCTACACTGATTTCATCGTCAATTAAGGCCACTAGTTTGGCAGTGAAGAACAGAACCTGGATGAAAACAGTGCTGTTATAATCAGTCATTAAAAGAGACTCCATTACCGCTTTCAAGGTAATCACGTGCTAACTTTTCATGTTAAAAGGAAATAATACTGTTTGTTTGTACGGTATAACAGTGCTTGAACTTGGTGTTGGTTGGTTTTGTACACAATCTTAAATGTTCCCCTGTCACATAATTCACAACAAACAAATCTTACAGTAGGCTACTATACTAAACGGATTTTATGGCACCCTATAACAATAAAAAAAACACACTCAAAAATGAAACTAAAATAGTTCCTATTTTCAAAATAAAAAAGGGTCAAAAATTGGTTTGAGACTGAAAATGACAGCCAGAGGAGGGATCAACATCAAGTTGATATAATACAAAGTATATCTTTATTAATGTAGGAAGTTTATATATATATATATATATATATATATATATATATATATATATATATATATATATATATATATATATATATATATTTAAATCCTTTTGAAAAGGTTCTATTAAGTAATTAATTTATTAAGTATTACTGTGTATATGCTTAAAAATATGCTTTATTTTTGTAATGTGATTATGTAATTTCACCATAGTGCACTGGTTGATATTTAATGTTTCAATTTTGTATAAAAATTTAATTAAAGCAATTTGTATTAAAAACAGGAATCTAATGGACTTGCAGATCATCATGGTTATTAATGTTATTAATAGTACATTGAATTTTTTTAGAGAGAGATTTTAATAATAACTTGACCTCTGAACTAGGAAATGTTACATGGTTCCATTTCAGAAATCCAGTAATCTTTCTGTGATTACCTGTGTCAGAGCAACAGAGATGATGTTTATTTAATTTCTGTTTAAATAATATATATTCTGGATATAATTTGGAACCTGGTTTAGACTAGTATTGTATGTGAAGTGTCTGGTGAGGTATTGCAAGTGGCGTTTCTCGGGAAGTTTTTGTTTTGTTTATCTGGCATCTATGTTTGTGCAAACATTTTATTTTTCCCTTCATCCATTTTTTAACCAACTAAAGTTAACTTATGTTGTGTCTGGCATCTGTTCTGTTTAGATGTACTTTATGTTTATGCTTTGTAGAGTTTCTTGGGTACTGGCTAAAAGGGCTATATAAAGTAAACTTGTGGAAATGTGGATGTCAACAAGGCTTCACTAGCTGGAGTTTTCATAAAATTTCTCAAACATGCATTTTTTTATCTATAAGAAAAAATTCATTAGTGCACCTGTAGAGACCCCATGGCAAGCATTGTTCTTTCTTTTTTTGTCATTGACAGTGGAGCTTTTTAAGAAGACAAAGTACGCATTAAGGAGCCCACTCCACTTCAGATACAAGGTAATCTTTACTTTACTATTTGCTGTTGCTAGTCAGAAGTACAAGCTATCAAAAAATGTATGTTTTATCAATTGAAAGATCAAATGCTGGACGCAGTAAAGAACTCGATACTTGGGCATGTTTTCAATTCTTTTACATGTTCTTACACTTTAATGGACAGGATAAATATAGATTTAAAAGTGTCAAGTTACTCTTTAAAACACAATACCCGTCTTTAAACAGTTATATTACAGTTATATTTAAAGTGAAACTAAACAGTTGAGAAAGACATTTCTTAAAGTGACAGCAACCTGCTGCTGTCATTAATATTATTCAGCACAAACAAAACCACTGTTATACCTACCAAAAGAACGTAAAGCTCTGTAATCCTCTTTATATTTGTTCTGTTGTATTTATTTCTGTTATGGGTTGTAATTTGCTTATTTGATTATTTAGATCAGTTAGACTATAAGTTTCTTATCTAATTCTGAAATGGAATTAAGAATTGGGGTCTCACGGTGGCGCAGTGGGTAGCACAATCGCCTCACAGCAAGAAGGTCGCTGGTTCGAGCCTCGGCTGGGTCAGTTGGCATTTCTGTGTGGAGTTTGCATGTTCTCCCCGTGTTGGCGTGGATTTCCTCCGGGTGCTCCGGTTTCCCCCACAAGTCCAAAGACATGCGCTATAGGTGAATTGGGTAAGCTAAATTGTCCGTAGTGAATGAGCGTGTATGGATGTTTCCCAGTGATGGGTTGTGGCTGGAAGGGCATCCGCTGCGTAAAACATATGCTGGATAAGTTGGCGGTTCATTCTGCTGTGGCGACCCCAGATTAATAAAGGGACTAAGCCGAAAAGAAAATGATTGAATGAATTAAGAATTGTGAAAATTGTTAGATTGCTTCATGGCACATAAATTCAATGTTACATGATTAAAAACAGCTTTTTTTACTTGTTTATTTGATCAAAATTATATAAAAATCAACTAAGCCATTCTTGAAAATCAAGCATAAATATTGTCATTTTTAATAGTTCTCTGTGGTGTCATAAATACTATTAAGTATGAATATTTTTTAAGCTATTGTATCGATGTCCAAAATTCCAGTACCGTGACTAGACCTGTCACAATAATCAATATATCGACTTATTGTGCAATAGATAAGTGTTTTAGCAATCAACTTTTTAAGCACAGCCTTTATCATCTTGTCTAATCGATGTTGGAGGTGTCAGCGAGTTCAGGAAACAATGCTTACTAACAAGTGAAGAAAAGGTAAATTTTCACATTTTCCTGAAAACTTGCAGTCCAATTCCAGAATACTTTATATTAAGTGGTGTTAGATCACACTCTCCATGCCAGATAAATAAGATCTAGCCCCGGACACCAGATCCTGTCAGAAAATGTTTGTTTTCTCTGGCTATCCAGACAACAAGCCAGTGGAGCCGCCCAATACCCAAACTTGTTAACCAGTATTCAACTGAATTAACAATTTCCTATTAGTATAGGAGTTGACTGAGAAAGCCAGAGAGGAGCAGAAGCAGGAGACTAAGTAATGATGATAAAGAAAGAGCAGAGTTTATTGAATAATCTTAGTTGCGTATGATTCAATGCTCAGACTTCATCTGACCACAATAAATCCAACAAGTGTTATTATACCACAAGCAACAGCAATGGAAAATGACTGATTCACAACATTGTCCAGTGACAATACAGACCTTAATATGGAGACATTCTCTTATCTCTTACACTTGAAAACAAGTGTTGCTTGAATCCACACAGTCATAAGATTATAACAATATGGAAAAAAGTAAATAATAATAATAAAGCAATAATTATAGGATAATGGTAATAATAAAAATCTAAAAACATAATAAAATGACAAATAATAATCAATAATAATAATCAAATCATTAACAAATGATCAATAAAATGATATAATGATAATTATATAAATGACTAATGCTCATATGATTAAATAAAATAATTAAATGAAGAATAAATAAGTATAAATAAATCACAAATGAATGGTTGCTTTCTTCAAGAAACACACACACATAAGTTTGCTACAAGGATTCTCAGATCTTTAGTTAGATTCTTCAGTGGCCTTAACTAAAATGTACTTACACTGAAATTAGTCATTTACAATGTACTTATTGTATAAATACATGTTTTTACACTGTACTTATGATTGATTAAATACATGCATGTAGTTACATTTGTAATTACTTTCTGTAATTACATCTTTAATTACACTGTTGACTATCCCTTACATCTTAAACCACCCTTACCACGAAACCTGTCACTAACCCTACCCGCATCCCTCCTCAAAAGCAGCAGAAGTGTTCTGCAAAACACAGTAAGTACATTGTATTTATTTTTTGATGCAAGTACATAGTAGTTAAGGGCACTTAATATAAAGTGGGACCCAAAAAAAAGTACACAATAACATTGAAGCTAATTTACAAGGGCATTTACATGTCGTTTTTATCCCTTGAAAAAGTTGTATAATGTTGTAAAATCATTATATAAACAGTGGCATAAATTGATCTTGAAATGACAATAATATAAATTATCGCAATAATTTCTTTGGCAATATATCAAATACAGAAATGATATATCATGACAGGGCTATTATCTGTGACAACACCATTGCTTGATGTGAACTTGTCATCTTTTGCAGCACACTAGCACATACTGTAGATGACATCAAAGCTAACAGACATAGAATTAAAGCCACCAACTCCAATTTAGATTTCATGGGGTCTCAAAGGCTTCTGAAAACATGAAGAGTGCAAGACACTCAGTTAAAGTGAAGGTCAGGACGACCTACTAGCTCTATTATCTCTTTTAGTAATCCACAGGAAAAGAGAGATTTTAATAGCATTCAGATTAAATGGCGAGCATCCCAGATTACCCGGAACAATAGTGCAGTAATACCCAGCTGCACCGGGTTTGCAGCGTGATATGTCCACTTGTTTATTGAAGTGGCTAATCTCTCCATAAGTCTTGTCCCCGTGAGAATCTGTGTTTACAAAAGGACGGATCTGCTCCTCTTTCATGCCATTCAAATCCTTTCAAGTTCTCAGTCATTATGTTCAGTAGCTTGCCTCTTAACCCTGCTTTCCTAACATGCTGCTCTTCCTCCTGCGAGAGCAAACGGAGAGGTAAAACTGCCGGGGCATGTCAAGTTTTTGAGGCACTATAATACTTGCGATTCCTCAGCATTAGCCACACATTGTGGTCATTTGAGAACGGGCTCCTGGGGATGAACATGGGAGAAAATTGGCACCGAGTTCAAACGGAGACGCAGGAAATGAATGGAAATGCTTCAGGGAATACTTATCATGTACTCACATCTTATATGCTTTCAAATCTATTACTTCTTTTTCTTCTTAGGAATACAATAAGTGAATTTTTCCAAAATGTTGTGGTTTTGATAAATGGAGCTTGTAGGAAAGTCCTGTGTGGAAAATATGAACGGAATTCAGTCGTCAAAACAGATTTAGCTGTATAATGAAGAATGTGAAGGAATTTGTTAAATTTTGGGCTTAAATAAATCAAAAAGAGTGCTGTATACCTACTCAAGCTATGCAAAAATTACACAATTTAATGCAAATAAAATTCTTAAATTATTGCAAAAAAAAATTGAGGAATGGTTTAATATTTTTTTTGTTAAGCCTTTAAGAAATTCAATGTAATCAATGATTTATTCATTGGATATACTTTTTGATTACTAAAAAAAATATTTGGGCGGCACTGTCGCCTCACAGCAAGAAGGTCGTTGGTTCGAGTCCCGGCTGGGCCAGTTGGCATTTCTGTGTTTGCATGTTCTCCGTGTGGATTTCCTCCAGGTTTCCCCCACAGTCCAAAGACATGCGCTATAAGTGAATTGGGTAAACAAAATTGGGCATAGTGAATGAGTGTGTGTGTGAATGTGAGTGTGTGTGGGTGTTTCCCAGTACTGGGTTGCGGCTGGAAGAGCATCCAGCTCCAGAATAGTTGGCGGTTCATTCCGCTGTGGCGACCCCTGATAAATAAGGGACTAAGCCGAAGGAAAATGAATGAATGAATGAAAAAAAATATTTTAAAAAGAAAAAAAACTGAAAAAAAACAATCCAGAATTCCAAAAAGTGCTCCTTATCCTTGAGAATTTTTTTTAACTAGATTAACTGAATAACTAAAAATGTTCATCTCATAAGGAAGATTTGCATAGACATGAATTAGTTATAAAGTTATTGTCATTTAAACCATTTTGTTTTGAATTCTGCAACCAAGACTATGATAGCTGATTATTATTTCTTTTGAAAAGCTTTGAATTAGAGTTCATATTCCTTACTGATACTTTCATGGGTTTTTTTTTGTACTATTTGAAACCTTAAAGAAATTGAGCAGAATTCTATTCATACTTTCCTTTTTGACCAGTATATTATTCATCCATTGGATTTTCTGCAATAGAAATTGATTAAATGATTGAGTTAAGTGAGATTGAGTTGAATTAAAAATTTCCATCACAACTCCACCAGGTTTCCAGAAGTGGCATTTATCAGTGAGTCATAAGCAGAGGGTATCTTGACAATGTTGGAAATGAGTGAATTATGGGATTGACAGAGAGCATGACACTGTGTGAAAGAAAGTTCCCACCACACAGCTGCTTATAATCAGGCTGAGATAGCAAACAGATGGTACCCAACTGGCAGGGCCGTCACACACCAGAATGTTGTGCAATATGTCAAACAGAACAACAACGTTTGAGATACAATTAGTTTTTGTACCTATTGCTTGATTTTCACAGGAACTTTTTTATGTAGCATATATATAATTTATACATTTTTTAAATGATTGGTGCTTGCAAAGTTTATTAAGAATTGTTGTGTGCATTTAGAGATTGACATAGGCCTAAGTGATGAGTATGGAGTATGGTTGTGTTCACCCCATTGCACATATACCCTCCTATTTATTATAAGTACACACTGCAGTTTTACTATATGTGGCTTTAAATGCACAATGTCTGGTAAAATCTCATTGGATGTCAATAATTTTGGCCTTTATCAATCTTAAATTGTTTCCAGTGATATTATTCTCTCATGCCATTAACATTATAGTTCTGGTGTGAACTCTGCTATTCCTTTATATTAAGGATGATTTTGAGGGCTGTGTTTTCTATGTTATTATATTTAAGTGATAGTTCACCCCAAAAATGAAAATTCTGTCATTATTTATTTTTTTGTTATGTTGAACCCAAAAAATCATATATCAAAGAAATGCCTTCCATAGTATTTGTTTTTCCTACTATGGATGTCAGTAATTATCAGCTTTCAACATTCTTACAAATATCTTCTTTGTGTTCAACAGAGCAAAATAATGGTTTGGAACAACAGGCCTACATTCCGATTCAATTTAATCAATAAGTAGAACAACATGTTTAGTGCTTTACTTAGTGTGTATTCCTAAGAGGAATTTTGTTTTGGAAAAAATGTCCACACCTCAAGGTCTTGCGACTGCATGACTTGCATGTTTTCAGCTTGTTTGTGGTTTCATTTAAGACCACCACTAAGGGCATTTAACTCTTTTACTGAGGTTAATGAGCAAACTATAAAGTGAGCCGCAAAGCCTCCGAACAAATGCAGTTTGTTTTGCAAAGGACATTTTCCTTTCCTTTTTTTTTTCTTGAAAATGAAATGATAAAGATTGAATGAATGTATGCTGCTGAAATAAATAAAATTGGAAAATACAGAGCAACAAAACCAGGAAAGTCCTGGATCAGATTCAATTTTCCTTTTGCAGTCAATGAGTGGTTGTTTAGTGGTCATCGGAGACGTTTGGTATTTCAGTGTTTTTAGGAGTGTGACGGTGGAGGGGTTGCAGCCTGGCCTGGCATGGGGGCGAGACTAACTGCTGCTCTGCCCTCAGATCACTGACAGCTGTGCACTTTCCAGTCCGATAATTCTTTCCAGCATGGGACGGAAAACCAGCTAACATGGGAAGAACTGCCCTCTTTTCCCAGAAGTCTTCCATCAGCATCTAAAACATGCTGTCTACAAAATTACCTGGACTATCAAAGAGCGTAAAAAGCCAACTTTTTTTAAAGGGTCAACTATTTGGTCATTCATCCAAAATCTTTCTTCAGTGATCTTCATCTTCAAAAAGCAAATGCCACGTTACAAATTAAAAAAAAAATACACCTCAAGAAGCTCTACAACAGGTTTTATGGCAGTAATATCAAATTATTTTTGGGAATGATGTAGATGATATGATGTTTTCTGATTGTGCAGTCTGGATTACCATGAATGGTAAATGGTAAACCATGGTAACGGTAATGATAATAAAAAATTGGTAAAGATTACCTGAATGGTAATGGCATGAAGGAATAATACCACTGGAATCAATTTCAGATTGATGAATGATAAAAATATTGACAGTCAATGAGACTTTATCTGACATGACTTTTACACAGCTGATTTAAGGTGGCCCTAAAGCGGATCTGTGTCTTCTGAATTCAGTGTGAAGATGCTATGCCACACTAAACAGTTAATGTGAATACACATTATTGAAATTTGATGCTGCTCCAGTCTGCACAATAAGAAAACAGCATCTAGATCTTTCCCAGTAATAATTATAATTTGATATCACTGCCAAAAGACCTGTTGTAGAGCTTCTTTGAGGTGTATTGTGATTTGCTTTTTGAAGTTGGAGATAAAGATCACTGAAGAAAGATGTATTTTCCCCAGAAGGAGAAAATATGCAGTGAGTGACAGCTCTGTGGGTGTAGCCTTGTTGATGTCAAAGGTGAATGGAGAGACTGGATGGAGGTGATAGAAAGACTCATAACTTAAAACCTTAAATCAGATGAGCTACAGCAACAGAACAGCACACCGGTGCCAATCCTGACTCACCAACAGAAGAATAGAATAAGTTATCTGATTGATGAGTCTCAGGATCCATCCTGTCTTTTATCAGGCTGCTGGCAGTGTAAAATTGTGGGGATTTATGGTATACAGTACAATTTGGGCTCAGTAGCACAAATTGAGCATCATTCAAATTCCACAGTATACTAAGTGTTTTTTTTTTTTCATTACTTTATGGCCACAGTCAATCCATTTTGTGATGGGATATTTCATCATCAACGTACAGATGACAAATCTGCAGTAACTAATGTCAATATGGACCAAAATCTCTGAAGAAAGTTTTCAGTACCTTGTTGAATCTATTCAAATAAGAATTTAAACTGTCAGTGTATATTTTAATAAGGTATACAATTTCATACATTTCATTCATTTTTAGGTTAAAGGGATATGAAAATTCTATTATTATTTACTCACCCCTCACTTTTCCAAACCTGTTTGACTTTCTTTCTTCTGTTGAACACAAAGGAAGATATTTTGAAGTAAGCTGGAAACCTGTAACCATTGACTTCCATAGTATTTGTTTTTCCTACTATGGATGACGGTTTTCAGCCGAAAGCCAAAGAGTTTTTTTGTGTTCAATGGAAAAAAAATACATAAATGATTGGAACTACTTGAGCGTAAATTGTGAGTGCATTTGAATTTTTGGATGAGCTGTCCCTTTAAGGTATACTGTTTTAATATCATTACCATCCTTGACCCTTTAAAGTATGAAGCAGCCTGCTATAAATAGGTTTAAAATAGCCATAAGAGCTTTATACATAACTGAGTTGGCCTGATGGACATAAAGTGGCCTCAAAGTTTTCTAATTGAAACAGCCAAGTGAGACTGAGACATCTCAGCGGGGTTAAACTCACCTGCCTGCAGACAGTTTGCTGTGAAGGCACCTAATCACGTCCCAGCAGACCACCATCTGCCCGTTTCTGCTCTTCAGTCACCCACCCACCCGCTGCCCGTCAATCTCACAGTCCAGCACACAACGCCTGGGCATCTCCGTACCATGCAAGCTTCATTTATCTGCAGATTTGGGTCTGGGAAGAGGCAACGTCCTTGACTGTAAAGTAAACATGTCGGCAGAGAGTACGTTTCAACAGTCTGATTGTGTTGGACGGCAGCACTTTGTTCTGGGGCAATTCATCATTCATTCACAGCTCCCTGTCAGAGATGAAACACTCGAGTTGGTGTTCAAAGGCACTGAGAGGTCATGGGGAGAAAGCTTTGTTAAAGGAGGAAATCCCACAGTGATATAATAGACAATTTGAGCATGTGGTCTATGCGGTCTTTTGATGCCACTGCAAACAGCCAGTCCTTCTCACAACCTGTGATGAACTATGGAAGAAAAAAAAAAGCACCAGCAAGTCTAGGCAATTTATGTCCTTTCTTCTGTGAGCACCAGTCACAACATTAGCTTTTTTTTTTTCAGATGCTTTGTGCAGAGTGAATTTGCATCATTCTAAGGGGAATTGTTTTTATTTATTTGTTGTGCATTAACAGCATACTTATAAAACTAGTTATATAAATGGATGATATAAATTATATACTAAAGATATAATGAACAGAATATAAAAATTTGTCCTAATATTGATTTAACCCTATCCCATGGTGATTACAAAATAGATACATGTGACTCCTTTGACATGGAACTCTTCTCTGGTTTTGTCAATGCTCAAGAGTAAAATCATGTAAAAATTGCGTTTAATTGTTTTACTTTTTGTTAAGTTCATTACAAAAGCTTCTTGTCTTCTCTAGTGGTATGTGACTTGACTTGACTAGATTGGCAAATCGCAGAGCGTGTGCAAACATCTCTGATCAGATGTTGTTTTCTCACTGTTGTATTTTTAGTTGTATGGTAATTTTGCTACTGAGAGGAAAGGGTGCAGCACATCATTTTCTAAATACTGCTCACAGTGATCAGAACAAAAGTAATATCAGCTGTAAATATCGTGCGATGATTTTTTTGCTATCTAAGACATTGATGTTAAATGCATGAAACGTGAAACAGTAAATCTAAGAACTTGGCATAAAACATGTTTTGAAACAGTTCATAATTTTGTTGTTTTTTAAATTCAAGACATGCAGATTTTTTTTTTAAAAATTAAACAAATGTGATCTTGTCAAATTTTTTTAACAAATAATCTCTGCTATTTTAAGTTTTTTTATTTCTATCTTTCTACAGTTGAATTCATAATTTGTGATTAAATGACACATGATGTTTTTCATGTATTTTCCACCGCTGTTTGAAATGAAGAGATGTCTGTGTTCTGTCACACCAAATCAAAAATAGTATTTATTGTTTACATTATATGTATAGTAAAGAATCAAAACCTATATATATCTATATAAATTATGTCTAGTTTTATTTACTCACTAACTGAAAAAGCATAGACTAAAAACACCCGTACTGAAGTTTTTTAGTATGAATGCTGTTACAGTTAAACCCCTATATTAGCCAATATTTGGATATTTTATTGTGTGTAAATAAAATTGTTCTTTGTTTTACATTTAGATTGTCTCATTTAATATAATATTAACAATTAGATTCAAATATTCATTTTAAGCATACTGTATAATAATATATCATAATTATGTGATGCCTAAAAATTCTTGAAACATAAAAAAATCACTGGTTTTAGTCTTTACATTTTTTTGTTTATTTAAACAAAATAGGGTGAAATTCAGATGTGTTTTTCTAAAATATAATATTCAAATATTATGCTTCAGCTATTATATTAAAATATCACATTCATGTGACATTAGCAACTTTTATTCAAAACAGAAAAAGAGAGAGAGATACCAGTTTCTATTTTCACTTTTCTTTTTAGAAGCTTTTTTAGTGTTTGTCATTTTATTGCTTGACCTATATTTGTTTGTATGTTCATGTATAACATGAAACAGGCATATTTCAAGGCAGCGTGTATCTATGAGGCTTTACAAATCTCTGTTAAAATATAGAAACTCATTCATACAATGCCTTGCAGACCCATCCATCAATATTAGGCACTCATACGTCATCACAACACCTGTCTGTTCCTGCCCCATGTAGAAACATATTCCCAACAGCCAGATGATAAGTTCTAATGCCAGGTTATTGTTTACTGACAGAAAAACAACTGCCTCATCTTTCACTAGCTCTATTAATTGTCTAGTTGGAGGTGAAAGACATGCAGAAATAGGGCTGCAAAACATATCTTTTCAGCATCAACATACATTGTAAAAGTATCTGTAAATTTGCAGTTTATTTTGTGATTCATGTTTTTATTATTTATTTTCCAGTTTTTCTCAGAAAAAGTGACTTTTATTAACATGTTTAATAGTTTAAAGTTATATATTGTCTGGTAAGGGACTAAGGCGAAGGAAAATGAATGAATGAATAAGGGTTGGACCTATTTCTCTATATATTATTTCTTATACATTATATTACTTCAAACTACTAAAATGTCAATAAAAGTCACTTTGTTAAACTGTAGAGTTGAATTTTCAATATCAAAAGTGGACAGAGCAGAGATCAAGGTCCCATAATGCTCTCATTCACAACCGTATTAAACGAAAAACATATACTTTTGAATCACAAAATACAAAAACTGTTAATTAACAGATAGTTATTACAGTGAGCAATGTGCACAACCACAATAGTTAAATCACTTGATGATGATGTTGTAATTATAGTTGACCAGGCGCCGCAGTTCAGAACACTTGTGAATTGTGGAGTCTTTGCGAAGTTTACCCATAATAGAGCGAAAGTTTATCATTTGATATTGTTTTTAAGGCCAGTATTTCAATCGACTTTAAACTATTCATGCACAAGTAGTTATAACCTTTGTATCATTAACAAAGATTACTTGTATTAAATTGACAATGTGATGAAGACTACTGTGTTATTTTACATTTGATTATTCGATTTCTGTAACTGAATACTGTTAGACTCCTCTGAAAACTATAAAGCACTGTTTAAGTTGGGTTTTTTTTTTTTTTTTTATATATTTTGCTACAATCATCTGTTTAATGTTGTTTGATTTTCTAGCTTTTTCCCCTCAGCTACAGGGTAAAGTCTAGATGGCATACAGCTGCTGATACTCGCTCGTGACACTGTGCAACTAATATGTAATTAATATTTTTACATTACTGTGAGGGATGAGTTTAGGATTGGGGTAGACGTTAATAAAATACAATTTAATGGGTAATTAATAAATAGTGTAAATAAATCCTCAGGCCCCAGCTGTATCCCATCTAGCAACAACCCAGCTACAGAGATAGTTGGTCTCTTTACTTCTGTGATGCATATTCAGAGGTTATACACAAGACTGCCCTCTAGTGTCCAGTATGAATGAAACACGATCAATTTTATGTGCTTATAGCTATTCTTTTTTTTTTGGCAAAAATAATAAATTTTTCTAAAGACACAGGACTTTTTGTCTCTCAGTGGATACATATAAATTATCATCATTGATATCATTATCGCAATAAATACCAGGAGTATTATGATATAGTTATAAGTCCATATCACCCACACCTAGGTGAAGGGATGTTGGAACAGCTGAGACAGCTGAGGTAAGATGCTAGTTGATTGAAACATTAAATAGGCTCGTTGCTCCCTAACTTACGCTTAGGAGCTTTTTTTATTTAATTTGTATCTTTTCTCTAATGTATTTATCTATGCTTGGAATTTGCTTATTTAAGCACACCTTACAAAGTCATCCCACTTAATTATTCAAGTTATCAAATCATCTTATGAAATTGTATTTATATCACAATATATATTGCAGAAAAGCAAATAATCACACTCAAAAAAAATTTAAGTTAAGTTAACCGATTTGTGTTGGGACAACATGAAGGAATTGTGTGGAACCCAGCATTTTTTACAGTGCAACGTAAGTTTTATCCAATATCATGCAACCCTATATGCAGAAATCATTGCCATTAATCAAAAGCCATAGGTGAATGATTTTAACACCATGGAGATGTTAAAGTCATGAAGCATCACTCACAGTATAAAGCATCCAGCCATAAATACAGGAGTTTAGATTCTCGATTATATGTCTTAATGACAACTACACTGTGAGGATCCGCCTCATTCCCATCAGTATCTCCACAGTTCACCACTCATGGATGTCAGCAGGCAATTTTAGAGGATTTTATGACTTTTGAGCATAATTTTAGTTGTAATGTTGCATGTTCCGTCCCCATCATACCTCTTCCACTTCTCTGTCTCTTCTCATTCATCACACATTTGTTTTTCTTCCACCGATGACTGGCTCCAACTGCCTTATCTAACAGATTTTGCCTCGGATTTTAGTTGTGGACATGATGTACTGACTTAGTGTGAGAATGTGTGTTTTTTATGTATTTATTTTCTAAACATGTTTGTGGGAATGTTTGTTTCATTCTTCTAATAAGGGTTGGTTTCTTCAACCCTTTGTGACCTTTTACTGATATTGTCATCTTTCCTGAGCCGTGGGGTGGTATGTGTTAGTGTGTAGAGCTGGGCAACAGGTACAACCCTTCCTCAATGACACAATGCCCTCTCTTCATGTTTGACCTCTTGCTCATCGCCCCTTTGCTGATTATATGTTACCCTTCTTCGTCTTCCTGATTGATCCTCTAATCTTTTCATCTGGATGCCTGCCTTCCATCCAGCTGCTCTCACAGAGCGAGGAAAGAGCTCGTCACGGCTCATTGTAGGGAAAAAAAAGACTTATTTTTCTCAGTGGAGAAGCAAAATTGCTCACACACTTCCTTTGTTATCACTTTCACTTATAGGAAAACTTTTTTTAACTTGGACATTTTTCTCATCAATGCATTGTGCATGTTGTTATGTGGTTGAGAAAAGAATTAACTGTGAGCAATTTTTTACTGTATTTATGTGCAGTTTCCATTCAATTTGGGCTGTTTAAGTCATTTTAAAGATGTATGATGACTGATAATTAGGCCTACACGAAATCTGTGCGTGCAAAAATCCGCAGATTTTTGCTGATTTTTAACCCATTATCTATTTATCTATTTATTTACTTGTGTAAATGTGTGTACATTTTTATTTATTCAGTTTTCAAATTAATTTCAGTAATATTATTTATTAAT
>CAIGQV010016735.1:22059524-22087913 GCA_903798115.1 Danio jaintianensis
TCTTAGTTTCTAATAGATAGCAGGTAAAACGGTCTACTTTTGTTTTTCGTTCACTTTCTGAGGTTTAACCACGTCATAAAAATGCAATCGTAATGACATTGTACTGTAGTAAGGCTAGGACAAATTAAAACGCACTTCAGGTAATTATAAAGAGTATGTTTACGCTGAATAAATAGAGGAAAATATAATGAAAGCACGGACAAACCTATTCTGAAAACAACGCACTTTTGTAAATAAATAAATAATGAAACATACGTTGCAGAAAAAGGAATAAATGATATGATGTGGTATTTTCTTTATTCTGAGTAAAATGGTTCACGAAATTACCGTAATAGTACGCGTGCTCAACAATGCATTGCTTCCGTCTTGACTGTTTTTCTGAAGTGCTGCTGGCTTGACAGCAGTGTTGTACATCTTTTTTTCTTGTTTTACATCTATTAAAACAAGTAGGGGAGGGGGCGGTGGCAGCGCCTCAGGGAGACTTGGGATGTCTGTACATAATATACTCCATTATTTCAAATATAAAACTCACGGAATGCTGATGCATACAGATACACTGCAGTCGCTGGTGAAGATTGTGGATGTTTACAGGGGTAAAACGGACACATATGTTTGTAGCTAAATCATACCCGCCAAACTCCAGTTTTTTCAGAGAGTCTCTCGTATTTCACACCCATCTCCTGCCACCCACCCGTCTTGTTATTTCTCCCGGAAAACTTTCGTAATTTCATCCCCACGCCAGGTCATCAATTTTGGTATAGCATCTGATCGCCGCCGGCCAAAAACATGGTACAGTTATTAACATCACATACACCCGCCTCAGTCCATCCACCCCCCCGGTTCTCAACTTTGTTACTCAGAGACCACCACACCAAACCAAACTCCCCACACACCCCGTTCTCGGGAAATTCGGGCACAATTGTTGGCAGGCATGAGCTAAATTGCTAATAATAATTGCTAGTGACAAACCGCGTTTCTCGTTGTTTATATCCTTGTTTACATCCTTACTACAACATAGCCTACAGTGAACGCTAGAAACTATGCATGTAAGATATCAATTTGAACAAAAAGAAGTACTTACAGTTTGTGGCTCACAATCCACAACTTCTTCTTTTATCATAGGTACTGCTTCTTCTTTGAGGAGAGGTTTTTGGGTGAATCCAGCACTTAACTACGACCAATTGTGGAAGCTGTCCTTTGTAAAAATGCTTTGCACAGAGAGCTATATCTTTTTTTATAATATTCTGGAACATAATTAAAAATGAATTTTAACCACTTCTCTCTTTGTGTCACGTCCCTTGGAGGGCCAAATAGTGAAACAGATCCATGGAAATAGCAGCGTTTGGATGGCATTTTCCTCTCTACTAACACATCTGTGGCCACACCCCTTTGCTGCGCGAGGTGTATGCGCAGTGAATGCGCGTAACCTGGAACGTTTGTGATCTCATTAGCCTGGATGTATTTTTTTGTAGTTTCCAAATTCGTTCGCTGTAGGCTTTGCTAAGCTAACTCTGTAAAAGCCAATGTCTCCCTTAGCATTAAACTTTGAGCATCTTACATTCAGAGATGTTGTTTATGTCCACACAGCAACGTTATACATCAACTGAAGTTTAAAATATGATATCGTAGTGGACCACCCCTTTAAAAAAAACTTTTAAAAGATCCAGAATAGGCTACTTATATAATAAAATTATATGTTGTTTTAGGGTCAAAGTCTAAAGGGGGGAAAAAGGGGGAGGAAATGTCAAAATATAAGTATAAAAAATGGGTGTAAAATTGTTATTCAACATAATGATCTAAACTTAGATAATATATCTTAGATTTGTACCTTTTTTGCCACGTTTAAATATAATTTTCCATTGGCTTAATCCCATTATTCATCAGGGGTCGCCACAGCGGAATGAACCGCCAACTTATCCAGCATATGTTTTACACAGCGGATGCCCTTCCAGCTGCAACCCAGTACTGGGAAACACCCATACACTCTCACATGCGCGCACACACATACACTATGGCCAATTTCAAGAGTTCAACTCCCCCCACTTATTTCTGACTAATGATAGATATAGGGATGCTAAGGAGAGAAATACGGCTTGCTAAGAGCTTGACTATGATACCAATTTGGTATGTTCAATTTACTTAGGTTGCGAGTTTTTTGGACTGTGGGAGGAAACTGGAGAACCCGGGGAAAACCCACGCGACCACGGGAAGAACAAGCAAAACTCTGCACAGAAATGTCGACTGGTTTATTAGGGACTTTAACCAGAGATGTTCTTACTGTGAGGCAACAGTGCTAATCACTGGGCCACCATGTTGCCCATCTAGAAAGGAGGGGGAATAGGGGTGGGTGGGGCGGATTCTTCAAGACGAAGATACTGAGATAAGAAACTGTAGGTTATTTATAGTGAGTTAAGAATCATCTGATTGGTGAATCAATCGAGGGCTAATGCGGGACCAGACGTGGACAATCATAAGAATGTGATTCTCTCGAAATTAGTTTGCAAATAAACTTCACTTCAAGAGTGCACACTTAGCTGATGATTGATAATAACGTTGTTTGACATTCTGTCCCGGGAGAGAGCCCTGAGCTTATAAGATCCTCGAGCCCTGGGCTCCCTCCCATTAGCAGGGCGAGAGGGGAGTATGAGCTCAGGTAGATCTCGATGAACTCCCCAAAATGCCTTTTTAGCTCGGGACAGCAGCCACGTATTGAAGAACCCCCCAAAAGGCAAAGATCAATGCTATATCTGGCTGCTGGATAAATATTGGGAAAGATGTAGAAGAAGAGAGGCTCCTACGTTAGCTAAGTTGGAAACAGACTCCTGCGGGAGTCGAAGCTCTGGGTGACCACTGCGGGGGTCAAAGCTTCAGTGAATGGGAGTGATGGGGAAGCGGAGTATAGCTCGTGCTTGGAAGGGAAAGGCTAAGGTAGCGAAGGGGCTTTAACGCTAGAAAGAAGGGGAATAAGAGGAAATGGCAGAGTCGTGCTCATGCCCTTGAACTCCGGTGGGTGGAAGTCAGCTGCAGAGGAGCCTTGAGGTGGTATTGGCTGCGTTGGATGACCAACGTCCGAGGGTTTGAATCTGCTGTTGAGAGAGCCCGTTGTGGCCTGCTGTGGTGGCTTTCTAATATTCTAAATGAATGACTAGAAAATGGTTCGGGGGAAAACCTGAAAGGCGGAGAACTTCTTTTAGGTTTTGAAACCAAAAACGTGTTACTGGACAGTTAGCATCATTAGTAAAAAGTGGGGCAAGGGGGTTAGACTCTTGGGCTCTCCTGAAGTCTAAAAATGATAGGAGGGTTTGGAAGGAGGGAAATGGAGGAGGGGATGTTAAAAATGTAGATAGAATGCCCTTTGCGTATTTGATTTGTTTTGCTTTGCTTAATAAAGAAAGAAAGGGTTTCTTTATCCTGCAAAGTTAGATGGTGGTGGGGTTAAAATTGGATGTTATTGTTAGTTCAGAACATCTCAGAAAACCGAAAAAGGCTAGCGTGAACATGGCATAGAGGGTGCGGGCTGTGTGAGTGGAAATGTATAATTTACCTAGTGTATAAATGCATTTGGAAAGGATATGGGGAGTAATGGGTTGTCTAGGATCGGGGGAAGGGGTGGGATTTTTAGATACCTTTGATGAGGAGGGTGGTTGGGAATTAGAAATGGCGTCTGAAGAGGACCCGTGTATTAATTTGTGAAAAAAATGGAATCCCTCTGAAGTAGCTTCTAATTGAACTGGCTTGAATGTTTTTTAAAGCGTGTAGGTGTGCAATGAATGGGGTGATGGAGAGGAGGGAAAAATCTGGGAAAAGTGTTTTATAAAGGAAGTGAAAGTGTTTGAATGAACTCCATGCAGTGCGGTATGACTTGGAGGGTTCTAGGGGCGACTCCTTGTAAAATGAGGGATATGGAGGTTTCGCGGAGGTGATATAAAGGGTGGTTCATGGCAATATCATTTCTAAATAATGAGGGACAGCTGTTGGATGAGGGTCGACTTCTGGAGCCAACTGCCAAAACTTCTGGAAAGAGAAACGAGACAGAAAATCAGCAATTTGATTGTGCTCATGCCCTTGAACTCCGGTGGGTGGAAGTCAGCTGCAGAGGAGCCGTTGTTACGGTTGCCTCGCTGTGTGTGTTTGGAGCTTTGTCGCGTAGATTCGCAATTGACATTTTTATCATAAAATACTTCCCTATTCGCTAGAATTTGACTCTCCTACTTAGGGTGAACAAACCCTTAATACATTTAAACAAACAAATCTACTTTAAAACGTTCTGTCTCTCGAGCATTCGCTTGTAGCTTTAGCCTACTAGCACCGCTGGTCAGCTAAAGCTACTGACTTCTTTCACTTACTGTCTTTGCTCTTCACCCTGTACAATGTCGGTTGTGTGTCTATCCTTGAGTGCAGGAGAAGCATCGGTGGAGGCGTTGGAGCTGGAGCTGGAAGCTGTGGATTCCCAGATTTGCGATCTCGAGATGAAGCGAGCACAGCTCTGGGAACAACGGCCCTGCTCGATCCAGGGGTCATTCACTCCGGCACCCGGCTACCGTGGCCCCTGGGTGCAGCCGCGTAAGGTTTATACCAGGTCTCGGGGCAGAACGTCTCCTCCTCCTGTGTTCGAGATCTCCACGGAAAACCGCTTCGCCCCCCTCCGCGAGACGGGTCGCGATGTGGCAATCATCGGTGACTCAATCGTTCGCCACGTCCGCGCTGCTTCCACTAAAGGTAACAATGTACGCACTCACTGCTTTCCCGGTGCTCATGTTAAGGATGTTTCTGCTAAGGTTCCCACTATCCTGAGCGCTGGCGAGAGCATCGGAGCTGTCGTCCTCCACGTGGGGACGAACGACACCGAACTGCGGCAGACGGAGATCCTGAAGAGGGACTTCAGGAGCCTGATCGAGACGGTCCGACGCACCTCGCCCGCCACGCAGATCATCGTTTCTGGACCGCTTCCTACCTACCGCCGAGGAAATGATAAGTTCAGTAGACTTTTTGCTCTGAATGAATGGCTATTAACATGGTGTAAAGAACAGAAGTTGCTCTTTGCCAATAACTGGAATCTTTTCTGGAAGCGGCCTAGGTTTTTCCGTGCTGATGGGCTACACCCGAGCAATGCTGGAGCTGAACTCCTGTCAGACAACATCTCCAGGATGCTTCGTTCTATCTGACTAGTAAGTGAAAATTCACATTTTAGCCATATAGACTCTTGCTCGTCCCTCTTAAATCACAGTAATGCATATCTGGCTAACCCCATAGAGACTGTGTCTGTTCCTCGTATTATTAGATCAGGAAATAAACTTTCTGTGTGCTCTAGAAAAAATCTATTAAGAATCAAACCAGAAAAACTGCAAAAAAGTGAAAATACAAATTTTTTAAAGCTTGGTCTCCTAAACATCAGGTCACTAACACCTAAAGCACTGATCATAAATAAAATAATATCAGACAACAATCTTAGTGCACTCTGTCTCACTGAAACCTGGCTGAAACAAAATGACTATATTAGTTTAAATGAAGCAACTCCTTCAGGATTCTTATATAAGCACAAGGCTCATCAGACTGGTCATGGTGGTGGAGTTGCATCAATCTTTAGTGATATTCTTAATGTTAATTATAAGGCGTTTTTTGGTGGAAAATTTTCGAGTTGCGACGCCTATTGGACTAATGCGGTAAATGTTGAACGGTGGGGCAGCAAAAGGCCCAATCATAAAGTTATTGTCGGTTTCTTTTTTAATTAATTGATCGACTGTTTTGGGTTCGGAGGTCGCAGATTGTAGGTTAGGGCAGAAGAGATTGTATGAGGGGTAAGGGGAAGCTGAAACACCTGGTTTGTTCTTTGGATTGGGGAAATAATTTTTGCATGCGCACCACTGCAGTAAGAACAAACATGAAGGAATTTGCATGGATTCCTGTGACATCTGTCAATGTTGAAATGTTGCCAGATGTCGCTACTGAACGGAGAGGAGCGGAAAGAAGAAGAAGAAGAAGAAGAAGAAGAAGAAGAAGAAGAAGAAGAAGAAGAAGAAGTGAGAAGAGGAGGAATGCTGAAGTTAGACCGCGCAGGACAGATTACTGCAACCTAAAAAGACTTGGTTATGGAGATCAGTGTCCAAAGCACTCCAATAAGGACACTGATTCCATTGAGATTGCACATTTGGCGGAAAATAATTTATGGTAATTGTAGAAATGTGTACCCCATAGGAGAGCGCGAGCTTGGCGATAATAGCCATGTAGTCATTTAACTCGTGCCTCCTATGGGGGAAGACGGAGCAGATGATATCAGTGTAGCATGCGAATGCAATGGAACACTCATCTAGTGATAGAATATGGGACTGTGTGTTGGATGATTGCTTTAATGTGAGGGTAAATTAGCCGCAATCTACCTGCCGTTCTGCCGCTGTAGGGGAAATGGGTGACAGGAGTGTGATGAGCTTAATATCTGAACCTGAGAGGATTTGATTTCTTGTGGTGGTAGAGATCGGGAGATGTTCCGTTGCCAGAGCATTGGGCGGCGGAGTGAGGGCTGTGGCGGTGGACAGGGTGAATGGGGGGTGTGCGGTGGAAGCTGGTGTGGGGAGGGTGGAATGTTGGGCAGGGTCTGTGCTGGTGTGTGCAGGGTGAAGTGAGAAAGAAGGAAAGAATGGGGGAGGGTTTGAATGAATTGTTTGAGAAGTAGAGGCTGGTTTGAGGGTATAGGACAGGAAGCGGAAGGTTGAGGAGGCAGAGAGAAAGGTTTGTTTTTTTTAAAAAAAGTTATTAGGGTGGAAAAGGTTGGTAGAGGCTGGAGGAATATGAGGGCTAGTAGGAGAGCTAGAAGGGGGGGCAGGAGGCCAGGAAAAGGGGGTGGGGTAGGGTTGAGAGGGGAACTGAAGGGAAGTGGAATAGTCCTGGTTGACGTCATGATGGTATGACGTAGCTTGGGGTGTCTGGATTTCTTGGGGGTGTGGTCTTGAAGGTGAGCGGCTGGATACGTGTTTTGTTTTGGCTTTCTTTTTTCCTAGCTGGAAGGTTGTGGGTAAGGAGTATGCTGAGGTCTGGTTTCCCAGGTGTTTGGTCTTGCAGAAGGGCTGAGTGACGGGTGAGAGTCCGAAGTGGCATTGGAATATAATTTAAGCAGTTCCGGTTTATTGAGGGTTCTTGGAGTGTGAATGGCGAGATCTGCAAGATGTTTACGGAGTTCTGTGATGGTTATTCTCTTGGTTGGATGGACGGAGGAGGTGGCTGAAACATATGAAGAAGTAGGAGAAATGTTTTGTTGTCTGGATGTGGATGGAGAAGGTGATCTATGGCGGAGAAGTCTCATAGCCAAGCGGGTGGTCCGGCGGCCTCTTGCGGTGTCCTCGGGCTTTGGTTGGGAGCCTCGTGGCATCAGTTGGTGTTCGGCTGCTGCGGGCGCTTCGGGGAAGGCGGGGTGATCTTGGAGGTTATTGTCCTGGTTGTTGTTGTTGGTGATGGAGTTGTTGCTGTTGCTGCTGTTGTTGATGTCAGTGTTGTCCATTGTATAGTAGTAGTAGTAGTGGAAATAATAGTAGTTGTAGTAGCGGAAGTTGTTGATGTTGTTGTAGTAGTTGTTAATGTTGATATTGATGTTTGGTTGCTTGCTGAGATAGCGTTGCTTGTTTGCGATTCTTCAAGATTAAGAAACTGAGATAAGAAACTCTAGGTTATTTATAGTGAGTTAGGAATCATCTGATTGGTGAATCAATCGAAGGCTAATGTGGGACCAGACCTGGACAATCATAAGCACGTGATCCTCTTGAAATTAGTTTATAAATAAACTTCACTTAGTTTATTCAATTCACCTATACTGCATGTCTTTGGACTGTGGGGGAAACCGGAGCACCCGGAGGAAACCCACACAAACACAGGGAGAACATGCAAACTCCAAACAGAAATGCCAACTGATGCCAACTCCCTCTCCCCCCCACACGTTTAAATAAAACAACTAAATATCAAGTACAAAATATAGATGTGTTTTGTTAACATTTAGTGAGTTAGTCTTATTGTTTTTGATTAAAAATAACCAATAATTAAAATAAACAGGGAATGAATGTGTGTGTGTGTGTGAATGAGAGAGTGTATGGGTGTTGTGGCTGGAAGGGCATCTGCCGCATAAAACATATGCCAGAGTAATTTGCGGTTCATTTCATTGTGGCGACCCCAGAATAATACAGATGATCCAGTAAGTTAAAGGATAGTGAGTGAGTGAAATAACCAGCAGACTTTTGTCCTATGTATATATTCAGTTTTTATTTTACTTTATAGGGCATTCTATTGAACTAATTAAAATACTCATTGGAAAAAAACTAGAATGTTAATGGGGACTGGTTACTTTTATGACACAAAAAATATCTAAATTGTGTTGTAATCGATGTCATTGAAGTTACCATATATGGTTCTTCATCATCCGTTAAAGGGTAAAAGATTTCAACCATAAATGATTTTATGGTGCTAAATTAATTATGTTTTTCACAATTTTAAATTCCCTCTGATGCTTGAAAACCTCTTTTTATCTTTGACATCCAAAACAGTTCCAAAATTTCTCATGAAAAGTCATATCGTATTTTAGATGAAATATTTTTATTTGTGTATTTGGTATCTTGCATATGTATTGAATATTATTATCATTATTATAGACCACCAATCTGGTTTTTTTTTTCAGGAATGCCATAGATCAGCCAGATCTCCCTCTGGTTGTTTTTTCCATTTGAATCTGAAGCATTTCCAGATTCCAGATCTGAAGCCCTCACATATCTCTCATGCCAATCTTCAGTAGGGTTCCAAGCATTCATTAAAATCCCCACAATGATAGGCTTGAGAGAAATGAGTCCTGCTCTCACAACAGGTGTTGAAAGGAACGTGGTTATGTGTTTGTGTGCGTATTTGTGCACCATAGCTGGATTTGTAAGGGCAGCATGATCCCACAATCCCTTCCAGGCATCGCCATCTGGCCCTGCCACTGAAACCCACTCCAGTGCATTTATCGGGCAAACACAAAGGCCCTAATAAACTCCATACTATGGGATAATTAGCCAAGCGAGAGCTCCAAATGAGAGCAGATTAATGTTAAAGAAATACTATTGGTTGTACAGACGCAGTGGGAGCGGGCTGGTAGTTAGGACGTTGGCTGTGATGGAGGCAGGAATTCAGCTGAATGAATGAGAGGCAACTTTACCACAGCATGTCACCTCTGCATACATTCACTTCTCACGTTATTTCAATTGTTGGTAACACTTTATAATAACTACACACTATGAATCATTTATTAAGCGTTAGCAAATAGTTAGTTCATCCTTTAAGTATTAACTCTACATTAATAAACATTAGCAAACAGTTTATAAAAACAGCTGTAAATGCTACAGGAAAGTACAGGACTATTTATACTATAAAACAGGGTTCCTTCATAAGTAATTACGAGGTGGCCACCTCCATCAAAATTTGTACTTCCTCCACCTTTTGGCAAAAAACAGTTGGGCAGTCACAGCTCACAGACCCCATGTGATGCTCCAGCACTGCTCATGTATTTAATTATGTTGAATGTTAGCCTTTTAAAATAAGATAATACAAGATAACATTACAAGGATAATGCAAAATGTGTTTGTTTTAAAACTTTCATGATCAAGATACAACCTCATTTCATTTTGAGCCAGGAAAAAAAATATATGATACAAAGCATAAAAAGCCATCAATTTAGTCACAATAAGGTTGTGTTAATAAATATTTTATTAACATACAGAGTAACTACTTCATGCCTTAAAAAATAAGATGTTTAAATATTCATTTGAAAATTGTATTAATCACTTTTTACCTACTCTCGATCTTAAAAACCACCAACTACTCTAAAATAGGTGGTTTGTAAATAATGCAATACTTAATTTAGTAGTGAAAAATGAATCATTAAAAAGGTATGAAAAGACAATCATTATGTACATTACATGTGCGTATAAATCAAGAATACAGCACTTATACAGCTGTATTTATAAACTACATAATAATCCCCATTAATGTCGAGTTAATGCTTAACAAATTATGAACTAATGCTTAATAAATGATTCATACTGTGCAGTTATTATAAAGTGTTACCCAATTGTTTTATATTAGCATATTGGTCCTGGTGTCATGATAGATGCCATCTGTCTTGCACATGCTGTCTTATTCTCAGATCCATAAGGATTTCCACCAGAATCATCCTCGTTTGCCCTGTCAAACTCTTCATGGCCTGAGTACAAAACAATCTTATTCCTTCTTTGTCCTTCTCTTTGACCTCTTTCTCTCCTAGCAGATGGCATTTGTTTAGGGAGTATTTATCAGGGTGTAAATGTATTAATGAGTTTTCCATGGCCTTTGCTTCAGGCTTTGAGGAGTTGAAGATGAGCTTTACCAAAGATAGCTATGGATGATGCATTTCTTGCTTATTTTATACTATTACTGACAAAATGTTGACAAAAAGTTTCTGTCCATTCTATTAGTGTGAAGTCAGGCTGTGGTTGTGGTAATTATTCAGATTGATTCCTAAAAGCTGAAGTTTAAAGGAGATGTGTGTGCAATCTTTCATCTCAATCTGAAGTGGTTCCAAACCTTTATGAGTTTCATTATTCTGTTGAACACTAAAGAAGATATTTTGTAGTAACCTGGAAACCTGTAATCACTGATATTCATAGGAAAAACAAATACTCTGGAAGCCAGTGGTTACAGGTTTCCAGCTTTTTTCAAAATATATTCTATTGTGTTCAACAGAAAAAAATTTAATGCAGGTTTGGAATAAGGGAATGCTGAGTAAATGATGACTGAATTTTCAGTTTTTGGTGAACTATCCCTTTAACTTGGTTTACTGTTTATCGTCCTTCTGAAAGCTGTCATTCATGAGCTCATCTCCCCCAAAAAATGTAAACAATGAGCTTCACCCACCAACTTCAAAAGCTGTCCATTTAAATCTGTCAGTCTGTTTCCAGATTGACCAGCTTGACCAATTGTTACAGTAGACAGGCTGAGCCAAAGGGTGTTTTGCCAGTTTAGGATGATGGCTGACAAAAAGAAAAAGAAAAAGAAACTTAAGTAGAAGTACAAACAATATTACTTGATGATATTACTTGTATAAAAACTAAATTAGAGCAAGCCTTTAAAATTTCATCAGTTTGCCCTCTTACTTTGTTGTTCTCCTCTTTGAAACCTGAATCTCAAAGAATTGTTTCAAGGAAGGCAAAAACAACATTGACAACATGATATTGTTGATATTGACAACATGATCACACACAGATCCTTAAAAAAGGTCAATAGCATACACAGTCATAAGAAAAACTATAATCATACATATGCATACAAATAGCATATTCTTAGACAGAAAGGGAAAATAATAATAATAAAAACACAAAAAACACATTTTAAAGAGACAGAATTAAACAAATGAATGAAATTACAATGACAATTAAACAATTAGATATAAGGAAAACAATTAAAATCAAGGATTTCCTCTGAACACCTCTGTATAATATTTCAGGAATCTTAGTTTTTTTTAAATTCTTTATAAGATTATTAAGATAAGTGATTTTAAATGGGAGGGAAATTGCAGTGCTATATTTCAGAGGAAAAGGGAATTGCAGTGCTATATTTCCCATCTACACTTCGTAAGCAATTAGCATTTGCTTTGTTTTCCTGTAAAAGTCTGTTTAAATGTTTTTTCTTACTGAAAGATTACAAATTTCTTTAAATATATAAATTACATTGTAAAATGCATTCTGAGGAAGCCTATATGTAAAATACAGGAACCTGTCTCCAAAGTAATGCAAATTGTCAGTTGTGTCTATTGTCTAACAAATGGCTAGTTAACACTTTCATTTTGGTCAAGTGGCAGGACGGGTTCTGGCTCCAGTACTTAATTTGCACACTTTGTTTTCATGCTAAAATGTAACATGAATGGGTACTTATATGCTGATGAGATCGGGGCTGGAGATGCAATTTACCCCGCTGACAACAACACTTCATTTGCATGCTTTGTTGAGGTTTGTCCCCACCCAAATGTAACACTGTCTGTAAAAATGTATATATTTGAGTGCGTAGCTGCACTAGTGGAGAGATCTTTCGATGAACGCCACAGCTATGCCGAGTTCTTATTAAAGAATTCTGTTTTGAAGATACCCGAAAGCCTCCCTGGTTTTGTCTCGTCTTAGAAATTCACAACATTACCTTATCGAATTCCTCTCAGAAGGGCAGTTTTAAAAATAAAAAAAGATTTAAAAGCTTATAAATAATACGCTTCGCTATAGTATGGTTCAAAAACACAGTACTATAGTATTTTTTTCATGTGGGTAGAGTGAAAACTTAAATAAATGTAGCCAAGTGCCCACTGCATATGTGAACTTTATTACTGCTTTAAAAGTATTCTTCTGCTCCATATATCATATGTTGTATTTGTATTGGATATTTATAGTCAAATAGTGTTTTAACTCAAGTACTAAACTCTGATTCTCTGGTCATTTTTAACGTTGATCTGTCAGTTATGTTTGCATTGCTGAGCTTGAGGACACAGCATTTGACGACTTTGGGAGATAATAACAGCTGGTTTGGATCGTTTCCATGCTTTTATCATCACAGAGTCAGATTGCATAACTCTCTGATCTCCTCCCGCTGCTCCCCATTTGCCCTACATTCTACCAGAGGTTTTATTTTTTCTTCCTTTTTTTAACACTACAAATCATTTTACTTTTGTACAATCCATGTCCAGCAAACCTGCCAGACATTTGATGGTAAAGCACTGAAAATACTCAGGTGGTGTGACAGACAACTGCTAATGTCATTAGCATACAGCACTGAAGCGTTTCTCCACAGCAGCCTCGGGGAGAAGTGGACGTGTTTTATAGAGTCACGGGTGAATCTGCAGTGACAGCCGTGTGCAGTCTGAGGAGAACGCATGAAAGAGAGGAGACAGGAGACGGGATGAAAACATTCAAAGGAAGTCTAGCAAACATTACACTGTGTTTGCTTCTGGGTGGTCTTTGATACAGGATATTCCAGATAAAACAAGACATGATTACTCATTACTGCTGACATGTTTGTCTTGGACTGCGTGTGTTGATATTGAATACTTTGGAACATGTTGCCACTTTCAAACTCTCCTTTTAATTACAGCGTTCCGTTTGTGGTTTGGTGCCACTGTTTTACATCGTTGAAACAGGCACTGTGTGTTTTCAAGAAAGAAAGGAATGCATTGAATGTGATGTAAACCTGAGTCCTGAGGAGTAACAGATCCTGTAGTTTGCAATAGAATTGCACCCTACGAGTATTAATACAAACATTATGCTAATATAGGTACTGTTATTTACTTTATTTCCATATTGATAAACTGTATATACACTGTAATCACACAGTTTTAGCTATGGCAAACATGCACTGACATCTGGACTTATTCTGATTACATTTTAAATCACAATCAACATTTTTGTAAAAAATCTAAATTTACAATGTATATTTTGCTGGTGCACATTGTAATTCTTTAGGTAAAACATTAGTATGTGCAAATTAATCCACTTAAAAAAAGGTTTGTTTTGGTAATCTTTAATCAAAATCATTTGCTTCTGTGTATGGAGTGATGGTCCTACTCTGTTGATGTGAGTTTGACAGCTTCAGCCACAATATTCTTAACCACGCCCCTCTTAATGTTATCTAAGAAGGAATGATTTGCAAAAAGAAGCCCCACCACCTACTCAATATTCAGAAGTACATTATCATACTGAAATAAAAGTCTCTGTGACTTCCGGCTACACAGACTTTAAAGGTACAATATTGTATCTTTTTAAATTATTTTGAGACATGGTCAAGACAATCAGCATCAGAATGGAGAAGAAATGTAGTTTGACTTTGAGCATGGCATGGTTGTTGGAGCCAGATAGTCTGGTCTGGTTTCAGACGGTTAATCTATTTGGATTTTCATACACAACCATTTCTAAAGTTAAGAAAATATCCAGTGAGCAGCAATTCTTTGTGCGAAACAGTTGATGCCAGATATTAGAAGACAATGGCCAAACAGGTTTAAGCTGATAGAAGACAATATTTAATCAAATAGCCACTCTGCAGAAAAGCATCTCTGAACACACAACACATCAAACCTTAAAGCAGATGAGCTGCAACAACAGAAGACCAAATTTTGTGCTGATTCTTTCAGCTTCAAACAAGACACTGAGATTACACTTCACACTTGGACAGTAAACTGTAAAAAATGCTGGGTTCCACACAATTGATTTGTGTTGGGACAACATGAAGGAATGAAGTTTACCTATTAGTTTTTATAATGAACCCCCCCCAATAAACAGCAAGCGTCATTTTTTTTTTTTTGTGTAAAATATTGGAAAAAGGTTGAGAGTCTTGATTTCTTTTGTGACATTTGAATAGTAGGGTCAGAATTTAGCGTAAACAATATAAAAGCATGGATCCGTCCTGCCTGGTATATGCTGCTGGTGGTGTAATGATGTGAGGGATTGTTTCTTGACACACTTTGAGCTCTCTAGTATAAACTTAACATAAACACCACTGACTTGAATATTATCGCTGATCCATATTCATCTCTTTATGACCACAGTGATCATCATATTGTAATGGCTACTTCAAGCAGGATAACATGCCATCATGTCACAAAGGTCAAATCATTTCAAACTGGTTTCTTGAACAGTCTTGATTTAGAGTCTCAGTCCAATGGAGCACATTTTAGATGTACTGGAACAGGAGATTCACATCATGGATGAGCAGATGACAAATCTGCAGGAATAACTCAAAAAATGGATGTCGCTAGATGAAAGAAAAGATCTGTCAATTTTATTGTGACTTGAAAAACTAGTTATAGTGTTTTCAATGAAACCTACATTTGGATGGATTGCTATACTACCTCGTCCTTGATCCACATAATGGACAGTCTCTAACCTACACATATGATGAGAGAATGCAGCCATGATGAGGTGCTGCAGTAAATGTCACTCTGTCCTGCAAGAGACTGGCCTCGGACGCTAATGATGTGGAACAAATCTCAGTTCATGGGTAGGGCAGACATGCTAACCGTTCTTCTCATTACACCCACCCGAGACATGCTAGAAGAGATTATGAGAGTAAAGCAGTAATTATCTAGTCACCCTCAAGCTGTTTCATAATCCTGAGGCATTATTTTAACCTACACTATTACATTTGTTTTATTTAGGATTTCCTCTCATGTGAGGGTTTGCTAAGCTCCTACAGTAAACAATAACATATCAACGGTTTAATCAAGGTTTAAATGGAGTTAAATCAGACTTGATTTGCATGGAATGGTTGACATGTTGGAGACGTGACCTGATGGGTAACACACACATGCTCCAACATGTTGTTTACTGGTGCTCACACATGCAGGTCATTCGGGTTCAAATTCATTTTGTGGAATTTCTCAATTCGTCAGACATTCAGTGGATCCAAAATTCAGAGAAAACATTCAAAATGATCATAGAATTTATTTTCTATGTTAATATATATTCAATAATAAAAATATAAAGTGTTAAAAGAAGTAAGTTTTTTTTAATAAAAGCCATGGTTGGTAGAGATTTAAGTAGTGCCTTAAAAAAAGGCAAATATTTTTAAATAGCTTTTATATCCATATTTCAAACATAGTGGAAACATTACACATTCCATTTTTAAAGAGATTTTATGAAATCTGTGTGTTTTTTATGGAAGTTTTTTTAGACTTCAGCTCAAATTACCGAACTAATATTTAGTTACATAACCATTATAAATTCTAACTACTGTGCATATGCATTGTATCGAGTCAGTCAACTTCTGGCACCCAGAAAGAGGTATTTCAGCCAAGAAAGAACAAACTACATCCCACAGTTTCTGTAAAATTAGGATTTTGCTTCAGAAACTTTATTTGTCACAATTGCATAACGTCACCCTACCAGTTTTCAATAGGGTGGAGGTCAGGGGATTAGGCTGGGCACTCCATTACCTCAATCCATTTTTGCCTGAAATCAAGTTGTAGCTTGCTTACTTGTGTGTTTGGGATTCTTGTCTTGTTGAAATATAGCATTTCCTCTTCAGCATAGAGCAGGGAGGGTCCTGGAGGGGTTTAGCTTCAACCACTATTATATACACCTGAACCAGCTAATTAAGCCCTAAGCCCATTATTGCAAGTTGGAGCTAAATCCTGCAGGACACCGGCTCCCCAGGACCAAGTTTAGGCACCCCTGGCATAGAGGAACATAAACTCTTCAAGTATTTTGATTTATTCAAACTGGTCTGTTATCCATGGTAAGCAATAAGCAGGCCCAACACCACAGTAGGATTATTAACATCCTCTCACTATGATTTTTATGCCACTATGCTTCAAAGTATTTATAGTGAACTGAGGCTTCTTATACTGTCGATGACCACTAGCTTCGAAGATAACAAATTTACTCTCACCAGTTCATATTTGTCTAGGAGGCAGTAAATGTATTCTTTGGAAAATATTTTTTTTTACAGATTCTGCATTTGCTGTTTTTCCAAAAATGTTTTTACTTTACATGAGTTTCTGGCTGACAGCTGAGCTTCCCTCAAATGTCTTCTGACTGTAACTGTACTTACATGTCATTTTAGGTCATCTTTGATATGTCTAGCCTCTAGAGGTTATGATTGTTTTATTTATTATAATTTTTTAAAGCATTTGAAATTGTTTCAGGTGAGCGTCCTAAAATTTGCTGCACTATTTTTAAAGGTTTCTCTTTTCCAATTAACATTTTTGTAATTACTTTTTGTTGAAATGAACCATTTTGCTTCAATTCATAATTTTTTTCACCACAAAAGACATGTTTTCTTTTCACAGAATGAATTATTCTGTAATTAAACTCCACACTGCTATTATTTTTAACACACTTTCAATATATTATCCAATTACTCAGAACAAACAGCACACATCACACAACAGTGGGGTCAGTTTTTTTTATTTTATTATTGTTATACTGCTACTTCCACAAGTAAATATTTTGCAATGCACTAATCAGTGCACTAGCCATATTGCTAATAACAGTGGTTTAAGAGGTTACTGATGTTTCTACAATGTCTTGTCTCTAAATATGGTCCCATTTTAAGACTATGCAAAGTCTAAACACTTATAGGAACAATAATAGCACACTTCTTCTCAACGAGGTTTTGAACTGTCATTTAAGTCTACAGAGCAAATGGAGTGGGATGAGTTCCTAAGTTTAAACCTACGATTAGAGGTTTGTTCAAATTGCTTACCCTGAGCAATAGTTAGATAGTGGTTGCTAAATATTGTCATCTGTTAAGGAATAACTGCATTTAAAGCGCCTGAAAGCAGACACAGAAAGATAATCAGGATATGGAGCTCCAGTTGGTGGGGGCGTTGTCTCAGGGTACACAACACCTAACTGCTGTTTATCATATACTGTAGCATTTAACACACCATTCACCGAAAAATAAAAGCTGGCCAAAACACGCCCTCAAACATCCTTCTGACTCACTGTCTCTTTTGCACAAAATATTGTGCAATGTCACTCACTTTCAAATCACATGGCAAGTGCCGTGACAAATTTCAGTTTTGGTCATGTGACCCATTTGTGCCACGGGCATAAATAATGTTGAAAGTGCTGTATTAGTTTTCATAGTGATGAGAACTTACCTAATCAGCTATAAAAGCTCAAACTTTCTGCCATACATACTGTATCTAGGGAACAAAATATGATTTGTTGGGTTTCCATTCAGTTGTTTTTATCCTGTATAAACTGTGAAAATTTGCAATAAAATTTATGGATTAATCTGCGGTCACGGGCTGCATGGTGGCGCAGTGGGTAGCACGTTCGCCTTACAGCAAGAAGGTCGCTGGTTTGAGCCTCGGCTGGGTCAGTTGGCGTTTTTGTGTGGAGTTTGCATGTTCTCCCCGTGTTCGCGTGGGTTTCCTCCGGGTGCTCCGGTTTCCCCCACAAGTCCAAAAACATGTGGTATAGGTTAATTGGGTAAGCTAAATTGTCCATAGTGTATGTGTGTTAATGAGAGTGTATGGATGTTTCCCAGTTATGGGTTGCAGCTGGAAGGGCATCAGCTGCGTAAAACATATGCTGGATAAGTTGGCGGTTCATTCCGCTGTGGTGACCCCAGATTAATAAAGGGACTAAGCCGAAAAGAAAATGAATGAATGAATGAATCTGCGGTTGCATTACTAAAATTAAGTTGGCAAATGTTCCTTTTGTCCATAACCAATAGTGTAGTGATATATGAAGCACAGTTCACACAGAAGTCAATTTTAAACCAAGCTGCTTTTACATTTGGGTGCCCTACTTGAACAACTGTAAAATCTGCATGAGGAAATTCCTAATTGCTTGGATTTCAAGTCAAGTCAAGTTTATTTATATAGCGCTTTTCACAATGTAGATTGTGTCAAAGCAGCTTAACTAAGTTCTAGTAAAGTCCAGATTTCAGAGTTGAAGTTCAGTGTAGTTTAGTTCAGTGTGGTCTAAATTTCACTGCTGAAAGTTCAAACACCGCAGAGCAAATCCACCGAAGCACAGCTCCACAAGTCCTGATCCGAGCAAGCCAGTGGCGACAGTGGCAAGGAAAAAAAACTTCACCAATTGACGAAGTGATGGGAAAAAAAACCTCGAGAGAAATTAGGCTCTGTTAGGCACGATCATTTTTCATCTGGCCAAACTTCCTGTTCAGAGCTGCAGTCTAGGCGCTGGAGGCTGAAGAAGCTGGACGTCCATCGTGAAGAAGCTGCAGGTGTGAGTAGGGCACCGGCAGGCGGTCAGGTTTATCACAGTGGTCATTCAGGAATCCCTATTAAAGGGATAGTTTACCCAAAAATTCAAATGTACTCACTGTTTACTCACCCTGAAGTGGTTCCAAACCTTTATGACTTTCTTTATTCTGTTGAATACTAAAGAAGATATTTACAAGAAAGAAGAAAACATGTAAACATTGATATCTGTAGTAGGGAAATCAAATACTATGGAAGTCAATGGTTACAGGTGTCTAGCTTTCCTCAAAATGTCTTATTTTGTGTTTAACAGAAGAAAGAAAGTCAAGCAGTTTTGTTACTAATGAAAGGTGAGTAAATGATGACAGAATTGTCAGTGAACTATCCCTTTAATATGATAGGATTTGTCCTTTGCAAAAACACCTTTTGACGTTTCACTTAAAGGACAGTTGACCATCTAATGAAAAACTTTTTCCTCATTGACTCACCTTGACTTCATTCCAAACTTACATGAATTTTCTCTCTTTTATAAAATATATTATTTTGGTGTTCCTGCAGTATAGCAAGTAAAGCCATTTGTGTGAATAAAGAAGAAAGACTTTTGGTAAATTATATCTTTAAAAACACTTATTATTGAACAAATAATAGCTAATGTGCTTCCACCTAGCAACCACACATCAATGATGTAACAACCTTCCAGAACACTCTAGCAAGTGCGCAGCAGCAAGCTGTGAATCATTCCAGGCGTGGTATGAAGGCCTGACTGTACAGATTTACTCACCTGTCATTCATGATCATTTACAGACCCAGCAGTACTGTTTGACTTCCTAAAGCCCCAAAATACTTATAATGATTTTTCTCATCCTTAGTGTAGGAGTAAAAAATTTTAAAATACCTGAGAAGCTGTGTACTGTTGGCACATTGTTGGTAGTCACATTTGGGTGATAATGTAAATATGTGCCATGCCTTTTTTTTCAATAACAAAATATACATTCAAGTAAAAATCTAAAAATACAGAAAATAGATTAGATGCCGTTAATGCATCTGTTAATTAATTTTGATTTGATTTGATTTGACTCACTTTGAATAGTGAGTTAATTAAAAGCTCTGCAATCCTCCAGTCAAGTCAAGTCCATTTTATATTTTTCTTTAAAGCAAGCAGCTTTACAGTATTAAACATTAAAAAACTGTCTGTATTGCGATCAATTCGAAATACACTTCAATTTGTACTATAAGCAGCTATTTAGAGTTTATGTTTTTACTCATGGATGAGCCACACTTACCTCTTAATCACCACAGACCAATGATAGTTCAAATGTGTTTACCATCTAAAATGAACTTGTTCAGAAAGTTTACTTTAACAGAGTATTTCTTACGCCTAAAAGCAACTCGTAGCAAACTTTTTTGTCATGATTTTGTCCTAATTTTGTCCTGATTTTGTGAATTATTGCATTAGTTGTGTATTATGGCAATTAATTTACTATAATGCCAAAACTCAATTTAATTTTTTTCTAAATTATATTATTTAATAAATATATCATAAATATTTTATATTATATATTAACAAACAAAATTCTACTAAGAATAAAAGAATAAGAATAAAAGAAACTAGAGTACCACAGCTTTGCTATTGTTTAATGTATTTTGCACACTACACATGTTGTTATTTATTATTGTTTTCTGTTTCTAATATTTTTAATACAAAGTGTTTGTTTTTTTTGTTTTTTGTTTTTCCATGCTTAAGAGGGCAATCGCTGGCATTGCGCAGTGCCTCTGGAGTGGCACACCACACTTTCACACCCCCCACCACGTAGGGCGAGGAGACAGTAATTAGCCTCCTGCTGTAGTTGGCAGCTTTAAGCGAGACCCCCCTGCTGTGTATAGACACCCTCACCCCGACACACGTGGTCAGATGGATGAACGGACGCTGCACCATGGGACAACATTACCCTCCCTTTACAGTAGTAATTTCATTGAAGAGTAAACAAAACATCCTGTTTATGTGGAAAGATGAAATTTGAGGCAGAAGTGCTATATTGTTCCTGCTTGTAATAGCGTTGCTAATCCAAAGGGCTCGGTTACATAACATTCCAGAGGATTCCTGACCGCACTTATTGTCCTGGGACTCTCTTCTGAGCATTATCATGTATGATTCATCAGTAAAAGGACACCGATGCACAAGGCTTCTCTCTGTCTTGAGTCTTCAGTGGAGGGATGGGGAAACTTTTGGTGTTAAACTGGCATTGTCGTCTTTGGCTCTTCCACCTGTTCTTTTCATAATTGCTGATGGAAATGTTTGCGTTATTTGCCAAAGACACAGAACAATGCCCTGCTACTGTAATATAATCTCCTTGAGGGAGGGATGCGGTTTTCTCTGTTTTGCACTGTGATGATATGGGCAAACGTGGTTTGTTCTGAAAAGAAAGCATGGTTTGTGTGGCTTTGAATCAAAGGAAGAACTATTTCTGTGCATTACAGGTGTGGTGGGTTTCTGAAGGATTTCACATGCAGGATGATATATCTTTATCATACTTTTAAAACCATTAAGCACACCTTTAAAATTATACTTAATATACTTAAGTCCAAACTGAGTGCTTTCGGGCACTTAATTGCATGTAAATGATAATTTACTGACAATTTTATTCAAAATAATTAACAATTATCTAGGTAACTGTTAATATGAACCTTTAAGTTGCAAATGTGGACATGTAAGGTACAAAAATGTACCTTTTGAAAAGGTACCACCCCAGTGTATTAACAGTGAGAGTACTAGCAAGCACATTTTTGTAATTTCTATTGAAATGTTTTTAAGAAGTTGTAATTTACTACATTTAAAATATATAATACAGGGTCAGCATGAACTACCTTTAAAGATCATGTGAAATTTTAGTTTTAAGGATATTTATAAGCTAGTGTGCTCCAAAACAGTATCAAAATTCATGTTTAGAAGATAAACCTGATAGAAACATCCAAAGCTTGGTGTTTGTGCCTAAATAGATCAACAATTGTTTTTCACATCACCTCATACCTCAGTTTCTCATCAAATCTTCTGACCAATCAAAAAAGTTCTATAGTATCTGACATGTGTCGTCCCTTCAAGATGCTTCTCATTTACTTTTCATTTGTGCATGATCTCAACTACTCTCACTGGCAGAGCTGTGATAAAACAAAACACTATTGGCTGTTTTTTTTAAAGGGGAGGAGCTACTCTATGTTTCACCCTCTCTTCATGCTTCAATTGAGATTATGTCAAACATAAATTAAAAATCCATATTTAAAAGCACTTCACAGGACCTTTAATAATTTGTTTATCATTATTTCTTAGGTCCACTAATAATAAGAGCAAGGTTTTACACAAAAAAAACATAATTAATTATAATAGTTTTGACCCTGTAAATCATCTGTTTCAATTAACTTAATTTTGCTTTCAAAGTTTCAAGACTTAGAAGGAATAGTGACTGGTATGACTGGGTTACATTTTTGCATATTAAAATAATACATGGCCTTGTCAATTAGCATCAGTGTGCATTCTTGTGCTATACACTGAAAACAATATTTATATATAGTCATTATTATTTAATACTGGTTGTTTGTCACTTTGCCGATATACAACTCATACACTCATACTCGATAATACACATAATGCCCATTCAGTTAAATAATAATATTATATTTTCTGTAGATTGATTGGCAAAGCATTGCATTATATAGTAACAATTATGTCATTGATCCTAGAGAGAGACATTAAAATAGTATAATTAAAAAAAGATAAAAAAGTCAGACTGCACGAACATGATTCCCATGTCAGACTGTAAGATCTCAGCTGTCATAATGGCAGACTGAATGACATTCAAGATGCGTCAAACACAGATACATACAAGAAAACTTACCCGGACTTTGATGTCATCCGTGACACGATCATTAATCCACATTTTGAAATGATACATCACAGCAATCTGTAGTAGTAATCTTGCTCGCCTCAATCATAAAACCAGAAAAATGCTGTTTTGACAGTCTCACGCAGCAGTTTGAAGTGCTCATTGTGTCATTAGATTCGGCGCTCCTATTGGTTCTTGGATTGACGCTCGTCACAACTGAAGTCACACTGCAAGAAAGTTTTTTAAATCTTCTTACATTGCCAGAACTTTATCAGAGAGAAAATTTGCTCGCAATGACTGTTAAGCGGTTGTCAGTGAACCTGTCAAAACAACAATCAAAGCCCAGAGATTTTAGCATAGGAATCTTGTTGGATTTCCCAAATTTGTCTCTGATGATCAAATGCTGGCTAAAATTGCACAGTGTGAGCAGGGCTCAATAATGAATTATTTGAATCCTCAAAACTGGCCTGTGAGATCCACTTTCCCCAGAGTTTAGCTCTAACCCTGGTCAAACACACCTGAACATGCTAATCAATGGTTGTTTCTCAATACCAAGAACACAGAGAACAGACTCGCGGTCTTGTGGAGATCAGTCTTGCCAAGTTACCTTAGAAGAACAAACTCGGAAGACTGTGAGAAATATGATGCTCCAATCTTCAAAAACAGCCTGTTAGGTCAGTTCCACAGCACATGGTATCAGACACAGTCTGTACAGCATGTAAAGACATCTCTATGCCAGCATTGACATTCACAATGTATCGAAATAATTCCTTTAGTCAGTGTTTTGAAAAGTGGGCTCATGTCACGTCAATCACTCAAACCTCAAATCACAAAACCTGGTTTCATTCAAAGTTATTTTTGGACTATTGAGGAAGTTTTGAGTTTCAATGTTGGGTTTTTACAGTAAAGTGACCTATTATTTAGGGATCAAGCGATATTTGGTTTCTCAGATAATAATGGAAAGTTTAAATGTAATATGTAATCCACACTACAGGTAAAATTACAAACAAGCTCATCACATGTTCTTTAGTGTGTCAGTCACCACATCAAAATAAGTTTAAAACATGAAAGGAAAAGATGTTCTTTATTGAATGTTCTTTAAATTAATATATTATTTTTACAAACTGCAGTTTTTGTTAAGTAACCTAGCGAAAGTGGATTTACTTTAAGTACAGCCGATTAATAAGACCACTTTCAATATAATTAAGTACTTCCTTCTTTGACAAGGGTGTATTTACAAACATCTAATTTATGTTTGTTGGACTTTTCCTGAACTTTTGTTTTACCACTTGAAATCCTATACAGAAAAACAAACAGTAGAAATTCAGTGATTCATGCATTCCCTGGTGATTGCGGAATAAAAACAATTTTGCATTCAAATTGCCATAATGTTATATCAGTATAGAAAATATGTGGGTTGACGTGGTTAAATGCTTCCGGCAAGTGATGACGCATTCCTCCGCAGAACAATGAAGTTGAAAGTGACTCATGAAATCTCTCTGTTTCACATTGTTCTCCCCAGAGAAATACAGATTAGGACCAGATCTTCCGAGCCAGAAGAAATCTCTACAGTCTATCTATTGTGCAGATTCACTGTGATCTCTCCCCCTCACAGTTTTGCATTTCAGTCACCCAGCTGCGTTGAGTCCTATTTGCTTATTTATCATTCTTGATCCAGAGCATAACAACCTCTGCACATTTCCCATAATCCTCAGCACATGAATCCTGATGCAATCGCTAAGAGGATTTTGTTCGGTTACAATAATTAGCTGCAGTGAATCTCTCACCCTTTATTGGATCACTTTGAAGTATTTCGCAGAACTCATCTTTTGTTGAAGATAAAACCTAGATGGCCAATTCTCCACCAAGCTCTTCTTTGAATCCACAGTGAGGTCAGTCAGGAGTTTAATTCTCCAATGTCACCATTCAAATGTCTTATTATTATTCATATTGTAAGCATGCCATGCGCTTCTGTACGTAATAACGAGGATGTTTTGTGACTCACAATATGCTACCGCCTCCTTCTCCACCACAACAATAGCACCATTGTCTTGCATTTATCAACTTTTCTCTCATATTCCGACAGAGAAGGGAGTCGATCTGTCTGTCGGATGTTGAACGTCATCTTCTGGATGCTCTAACAGACAGTGCCATTCAAAAATTGAGCAAAGGCTAATCAGAGTTAACTGTTTAAAGGGATGTCATTACAAAGCCATAATACCTCCATTCATCTTTGGAAAACATTCATTAATTTTCTTTCGGCTTATTCCCTTCACAGCGGAATGAATCTTATGAAGCTATACATTTTTATACCAAAATAACGTCTGTATATTCTGGTTTAAATAAGTAAAGTGTATGCATTAAGTTCAACGTAACCATCGCACAGCCACATACCCTTCACCCTACACTGATGTGGACCCTGACATGCACCTCTCACTAAATACACATCACAATGACGAAGAGCGCAAGGTCTGTGATTGGTTAATTTGGTAGCAGTGACAAATGTGGGCGGGGCTCAGAGCTGTGGGAGTAGAGCGAGGCTGGTGACATAAGAACACAGAAGTGAAAATGCTCAGAAAGTTGTGGGCAATGTGCAAGGTATGCGTTAATAATGCGTGCGTAACGGCTATCACTTGATGCAGAAGTATAAATCAGGCTTATGGCTGGGCAAAAATCTTTGTCATCTCTGTTGAAATCTTCAGATGTAGATTTTCCGAAGTTTACGAAGACAAATATTTTATGTACAGTGTACATCTTCCTCTGCTTCTAAACAGCGTTGTAGTACACTTATAAATGCACGTCGGAACTGACGCTGATGGGAAGAAATTGTACATTTTTTTGTTCGTTTTTGCACACAAAACTATACTTTTAGCTTTATAAAATTACGGTTGAACCACTGATGACTCATGGACTGTTTTGATAATGTTCATTGTACCTTAAACATTTCAGGACCCTTGAAGACTAATAAAACTGTCCCTTTAAGAAAGCCTGTTGCTTTTTTACGCAGAGGAATATCACTTTCCGAGGCGGGGAGAAAGCATCTTGCCCATTTCATCCATTACACAACAGTTCTAGTGCACTACGGTATGCCGCTGTTGCTGCAATTACACCAGAGGGCATCTGCTTTGTCTCCCGTGCTTCTCATCCCAAGTAGGGTCCTCCAGGCCTGCAGATAATGTGTGCACAAAGCCACTATTATGGCCCATGAAAAAATGGCCCTATACCCTGGGTGCAAACTTGTCTCAGGACTTGTGCCTCATTCACACATAGTTTCCGCAGCAGGTCAATGGCAGTTGCTAAGATGCTGGATTGGCTGCCCATTACCAGTTCAACTTCCCAGCCAAGGTTGAGCCCCAAGCTTAAAGGAAGGTGCCTGCTTCTTCTGCTCGATCAAAATGCACTGCTCTGGGTTCTCATACTGGGGTGTAGTTTTTACCTGTCCTAATAACGATAACTATTGAGATCTCAGATTAAACTCAGAATGGAGTTGAGACTAGCTGGGAAACAATACAAATTCTGAGTAGTGTACTATATTGTCAAAACACCTCAAGGGTGGACTGAAACCAGTGGAAGATTTTAACTATTCACCATACATGTCAATACCCCATAGCAATTTATGGATGGCAGCACATTCTCTTTGTGTTGTATACCTTACATAGGATATCTATGAGAGGTTGTGATGGATATCCTTTTACATATCACTTACAACTATTTAAGACTTTAGTCACGTTACTCTTTTGTTGTCTTGTAAAGGCTTTAAAACAAAATGTCAGAGTGACCCATATTCTATTTACTTGCTTAAATAGCTGCATGTCCTCAGTTTCCTTGTTCTCCCTAGTACATAAACAAATCTATTTAGAGTTTTTTTATATAGGTAATTCACTTTGGATATAAGCATAGGCTAAATGTGTAAATGTAAACTGTAAATGTAACATTTATATTTATATTTACAGTTATTTTTTTAATGATATATGAAAATGCTAATATTTGATGTTATGCATTGAAGACAACAATTTAATAAGTTTTGTACATTTTAAACATTAATTAAATGAAAATCAATAAAACAACACTCACCCTCAAGTTGCTGCAAAGCTACAGCTAAAAAAGTGAAGAGACCTTGAAATTTCTTGGTCTAGCTAGATTTCTGATTTATGGTTTGAGTAAAACATAATTTAGACATTTTTTACTTTTAATTCTTAGCTGACATTTCTTCGAAATTTACAAAAAAAAATTTTTTGCAAAATAGACATATTTATGTTTTATATTTTGCACAACACGATACCAATGTTTTATCTTCAGAAGAGTTGAAAGTTAATATTATAATGATCCTGATTTCAGTCACAACAAATAAAAAAAACATTTGTGAATACATATGTTGTTCTGACCAACTGATGTCTGAAAATTTCTCAATGTTACACTTATTTACTTATTAAAACTTTCAAACTCCAGTAATGAATCACAAAGTTACTCCTTAACGTTGTAGGGTTACCAGCATTCTTCAAAATATTCTAGAAGGGAAGAAAGGTAAGAAATTTTGACTAAACTGTTTTTTTAAGATAATAAAATTCTAGTTGATCGTTAGAATAATACATGGAAACAAATTCTCAATATTTCAAAGTTTGATTCTACTAAAGGTTTTGGGTTTCAAGAAAAAAAATTCAGCGCTGTGTGTGTTTGAGAGAGAGAGAGAGAGAGAGAGAGAGAAAGTGCTAGGCCTTGTGGAATTAATCAGGTTATTTAACTGCTGTTTATTTACACTATAGAGGGATGATTTTCTGGACTGCACTCTCTGACAGCTAAAATCAGCCAGGCTTTATTTTCCCAAGAACCAAACTAAGCTCATGACACATGCAATCTGGATTAAACCGCAGCCCTGTGCTCATACTCCTGCCTCTGGCAAAGGCCATCAAATGTGTTCCCTGCTTTGGCAGGTTTGATGGTTATGGCATGTGATGTTTGGACAAAAGGTTTTAAAAAAGACATCAGTTTATCATGAGGTGCTGGTGTATTACATCAGTCTCACTCAGTTAAATAAACCTACTGGTTCCAACAGAGCAATCAAGCTCAGAAAAACAGCAGAAAGGTCTTGGTGTGAGTGGTGGGTTTCACTTTTCAGCCAGATTTGGACAAAACACGCATTTCTTTCTGCATTACACCATGTTATGTGCTCTTTCCAATGGATTATGGTGCACAAGAGGTCATTAATGAGAAAGAAAACATATTTTATAGAAAATAATTTTGAATGCATGTCAAAGAATTGACTGACTCTTTTCAAATATTTACATTTTCAGTTTTCTGAAGAAACCACTGCTGAAAAATAATTTTGGTTCTTCCCTAAGATTAACATATTTTCTGCTTGGATCAGAAACTTCTTTTCTATTTTGCTGTCAATTATCTTTGGGCTCTTTTTTTCTATTTGTATACATTTTTAAATTTGCTCACTGATTGTTATTTAGACAAAGTTTTCCATCATAAAAATATAAGCTAATATCTTTCAGGACTTTTGGTAAATAGAAAACTTTCATTTAATGATCTATGCACAATCAACAATCATTCATCTCATTTTTGCCCTGCAGATGACACATTGTACAAATTTCTCGCATTAATAACAGGGAAAATCATTTCCTAAAACTGGCCTGTCCTTATTAATTTAATAATAAGTGTGTGTGTGTGTGTGTGTGTGTGTGTGTGTGTGTGTGTGTGTGTGTGTGTGTGTGTGTGTGTGTGCGTGTGTGTGTGTGTGTACGTGTTTTTGTGACATGTCAGGACACAAATCTGTATAATGACATAGGTATAACACAGGTATTACAAAAA
>CAIGQV010016735.1:22088313-22105280 GCA_903798115.1 Danio jaintianensis
TTGAGAAATGAGGACATCAGCTGTGTCCTCATTTCTCAAAAAGCTTATAAATCACACAGAATGAGTTTAATCAGAGTAAAGCTGTACACTGTTTCCTGTGATGGTTGGGTTTAGGGGTAGGGTGGGGTTAGGCCAATACTAAATACGGTTTGTGCTGTAGAAAATCAATGGAAACCTATGTAATCTACCCACTTTTCACAAAAACAAACGTATGTGTGTGTGTGTGTGTGTGTGTGTGTGTGTGTGTGTGTGTGCATGCGTGTGTGCGTGCGAGCGTGTGTGTGTGGGGGGGGGGGGGGGGGGGGTCTAAAGCTCTAAAAGATTTGCTGTCACTTTTTATTTCCAACCTTTTCCGTCATTACACCTCTGGCTGTCATAAATCTTCAAAGCAATTACTTCTGTCGACTTCACGGTCCTGATTAAAGTTTAAAGGTGATCATGATTTCTCTGTTGCTTCCCAGAGGCAATGGATCTGTGAATTTGATACTCCTGTACAATTATATATTAAAATCCTGTCTTCTTTCTTTAGTTTCCTTCGTAACTAGTTTTGTTCAGTTAAATTGTTTATTTGAAGTTATATACCTGGTTCTTTTGTCTTATTTAAATAGATTTATTGCAGTGTGCAACATGTCAAATGTTTTCTATAAATGAATATTATTTTTAGCATGCAACATCGCATTATTATTTTAACCAGACGGACTTGTATAACACTGTGTTATGTATTATTGCCACAGGGCTTTTGTAACAATTTAGTTGGCTTTATGAACAAATCATATTAAAGCCATGTCAAACACTGCTTATCCTGTCTCTGAAGATTCTGCAGATGCATTTTTAGATTTGGTCTGTGGTGAAGGAAGTTATGTAAGCAGAACAGCAAACCTAAAAGTCTCAGGAAAATGTCGAATCCACCACAGATATGAGATAAATAGATCAGAAGCTCCAAAGACAGTGTTATATAACAAGATCGGTCATTAATGTTCTCCTCATGTTTATTTATTCACTGAAGGCCAGCTCTTGAAGAGAAATATAGAGATGGAAGGAGGTGTACAGAAACTTGGCTGGACGCGTCTTGTGTCTCAGCTTGTGCAATGCTGAACAGGTCAGCTCTGGTATGTACTGTATGTATGCATCTTCTGAGCCTCCCGTTTAGGCTTTCCACATTATTTAAAGCAAGCATTCCTCTGATCCCTCCATGACTTTTAGATTACTAATACTACTGTGCAGTATCTAGTGGAATTCTGTGCTGGGATTATCCAGCGTGTTCTCTCACGGGGCAAGTATATGCGAAAAATCTGACAGCCCGCTGGCCATTGGCTAACTTGACTTAAAATCATTACATGCAATTACAAACACCACCCTTCTTCGGCAGCAATTTGCTCAGACATGCCTGATCAAGTAAAAAAGGAGCCGCTCTGATCCTTGTTGATGTGCTGATATACATGTTGTCATGTCACAGTGCTTTTAACACATGAGATTCTGGGCTGAATCTTAAGAGCAACTGAAGAAATACTGTGTAACATCACAGACCAATAGACAAAAACCTAATGCAGCAAAGAGATAGAGGTTTGTCTTAATGCACTTGTTAATTAAAGAACAGCAATAAAGTAGAATAGGTCTTTATGGGTGGTAACATCAAACAGTTTAAAAATGCTTTCACATACAGTCACGCTATCGCTTACAGTCAAAGGCATTTTACTGGTAATCTCTACACAGATTTGTTTGGATCTGTACAGGTGGTTACTCAGCACAGTACCAAAACTGTTTATCATACAAAGAAATCATATTAGATTTTACTATATTTAATTGTATACAAAAATGTATCATCATTTAAACTTGGGCTGCAACTGATCACAAGACTCAAGATTTGTGACATGTAGTAATGACTTTTGAGTCATTCTAAGTAATTTTTCAGATCAGAGTAAAAAATATGTTAACATTACAAAAGTTGCTAAGTTAAGAGAATGATGTCTTTTGTTGATTGGTTAACATCTGTAGTCATTTTAAATTTCACATTATAGTTGGTGCCGATATTGGACAGAAATATAGTGGAATTGTGCTGTGGTCATCCCGAGTTCGAGTCCCTTTCTCCATCTTATCCCCCGGTCTCTCTTCTCAATTTTATTTCCTGTCAATGTATACACTGTCCAATCATAAAGCTAAAAAGAAATCTTTTACATTTTTCACTATGTAATCACAAGTAAAACTGCAAAACTTAAAAATAACTGCTTCACTAACAAATGGCTTGTTGTATGTTAATTCATTTGGTATAGTGTAATAGTGATTTTATGTTTGATTTGATGGAAAAAGCATAAATATAAAATGTGTGCATAATCACTGACACATAGATGAACACTTTATAGTTGGTTTTTAAGTATACTCAATAAGGCAGGATTTTCGGCTCAATGGTGTATTCTTCCATCAAAGCCCAGGAAGAAATAAAGGTGAGGTTCATTTGTTTTCCACACAGTATAAAGAATACCGCATTCAAATTACAAAACAATATAGAAGTATGAAATTAATCATTTGAAGTCCCATATGACCATTTACATATGATGTTTTTTTCAACCAATGCGTTCAAATATATTAGCTCTATATTAACTATAATTTTATATATGTTTATACATGGCCATATGTAAATATATAAATTTAACATATTTGCACATATTTAAAAAATAATAATTAAAGCTATTTGTATTATATGTAAAATATTCACATAAAACAAATATATAAGTGTGGTGAGGGGGCGGGGCCAAGAGCTGTGGGAACGGAATGAGGCCGGCGCGTAAGTGGATACACCTGTGGCGCTCGAATCCCACGGAAGGAGCTCTGGACTATAAGAGGAGGAACGATGGCAGAGGAAGCTGAGAGAGGTCCAGGCCTGGACACTTATGGTTTGTTTTTACTTTCAGTTTGACGGCAGTCTCCGTAAGGAGCTGCCGTCCCTTTTATTAATAAATTATTTAAAAGTTCGTCGGTTCTCCGCCTCCTTCTTCCCGATGGCCAGGCGGCCATCTAACATTATTACAATAAGTATTTTGAGACCAAAGGAGACTCAATTTTAGGGGTTCATCGGAGTGGATGGGACTTAAGATATCTTTTGGTGCACTTTGTCACTTCCAACTTTCTGATTGGTGGATTTTTCTGTACCGCATAATGGGCAACATAGTTTAGCACAAATTATGGTAATAAATTATTGTTTTAAAAATAGCATACAATCGATTAACAACATCTGAGATTAAAACAGATCTGTTTTCAAAGATATATCAGTTATTGCAATGCTAACTAATGGAGAGAATGAATGGGTTTTGACTTTTAGAACTCAAATGTTGCACTTTATTTACTTGAGCTTGTAAAAAAGTTTGATTTGTTTGTTTCTCTTTACCATCTGTGTTTTGTTGATTGACATTTTAATCCAGTTGATATATTGATATACATTTTATCAATTGATGGAGAACAAATTTTGTTGTACTGTGAATGTCAATTAAATTCATAAAAGCTTATATGTTGTTACTGTATATTATAATGTTCTGGAAACCACAGCTGCTTTTTTCAGCATAAATTACACAGATTTGAGTCTACTTACACTGTAAAAAAAAAAATTCTTGCTGCCTTAAATTTTTCAAATTAACATTTCTAGTCATCAACTTATATCAAACAAACTGACAAAAAATATTAAGTTAAACTAGCTTAAAAAATTGTTGAAACCTGATTAACTTATTAAAATAAAGTAACAAAAATAATTGTTGTCCTGACTTTTTGTCATTGCATTTTTACAGTGTATCTATTTTGGATTTTATGTTTGTTTGTTTGTTTGTTGTTGGGTTTTTTTTAAAGATGAGGGCATGGCATGCAATCTGACTAATCTGTTTTATTTCTATCAAGTGACAGATCAGTATGTGCCTAAACACTAGCATTTGAATGGATGATTATGTACAATACAGAAAGCGATTAAGAGTTGTTAAGCCTGTTTGTTTTGCTGTTTTACACAATTATATGTTTAGTTGTAGAATTTTACCTTGCTGTCCACAACCTTTCAGAACAGACTTGGGATCCACCAGAGCCCCTGGTCTTCTTTTCTCAAATAAATACAGTTGACGTCTGAATTATTAGCCCCGCTGTATATTTTTCCCATTTTCTGTTTAACGGAAAGAAGATTTTCTTCAACACATTTCTAAACATAATAATTTTAATAACTTATTTCTTTTATCTTTGCCATGATGACAGTACATAATATTTTACTAGATATTTTTCAAGATGCTAGTATTTAGCTTAAAGTGCCATTTAAACGCTTAACTAGGTTAATTAGGTTAACTATGTTACTGTAATTAGGCAAATCATTGTTTAACAGTGGTTTGTTCTTTAGCCAATCTAAAAAAATATTGCTTAATAGGGCTAATAATAGTGATCTTAAAATGTTTTTTTTTTTTATATAAAAACTGCTTTTATTCTAGCTGAAATAAAAGAAATAAGACTTTCTCCAGAAGAAAAAATATTATAGGAAATACTGTGAAAAATTCCTTACTCTGTTAAACATCATTTGGGAAATATTTGAAAAAGAAAAAATATTCACAGGACTAATAATTCTGACCTCAACTGTATATGAGAACTGAGACACTGCTGCATTCATTATCAGCTTTGTTAAATATTAATCATCTCTCTGAATCCCCTCTCTGATCGCTGTTGCAAACAAACATTTTTCAAATAGAAGGAAGAAGGACCGTATGCCAAAAATGGCCTTTGGTCTAGACAGGTTTTATAAGCATACCAATAGTAATTGCTCCAATATGCTTGCCTGGAATGAGCTTTGTATTGTTGCATGGTCAGCCAGGTCCTTTCACAGGCCTGGAGGAAGGTGAGGCAGTGATTGGTGGACGGTGTTTTGCATTAGATTCGGCAGGTGGCTTGGAAAGCGTTGAAGCATCAGATTTGAATCATTAGAACTAGGGATGTTTATTTTAGTTCACCAACTGATTTACCACTGCAAACCCCTCTGTGTCCATGTTGCCTCCTTATTTAGAGAACCTGATTGTTGTTTAGTCTACTGAATATAGAGACATTTACTAGCTAAAATGTTTTATTGCTTATTTGTGATTAGTTAGGTCTGCTCAATAGCTTCAAACATATTTGGACACTAATGGCAAATTAATGGGATTGCTAAAATATTAAATGGATTATTTTTATTATATAGCACAATTTACAATTAATTTGTATTTTTTAATGATAAAGAAATATACAGGTCAAAGAAAATGTAAGGTTTTTAAGTATCAAAACTATATAAATGTGATACCACTTTTATTTTCATTAGAATGTGTACTTAATAATTTTACTTTTTCTGAGAAAACAAATGACTATCATACATTTGGCATGAATTACAGAAAACAGCCACTAAAATGTCATTCACTATAATGATAGTTTATGTATCAACAAAAGAATCATTTTCTGACACATTAAAAAGCTCTATTTAAGGATCAAAGAAAATTACTTGCAATTTTAAATCTTTATATGTTGCCTATGCTTTAAATCTAATTTTAACCATTTGTTATCAGACAACATTTTAAATCATTTAAAATATAATCAAATCATACAATAAAAGCATTTTGTTTGATTTACAGTATGTGTACTGTATAAAGTAACTTTTGTACATTTAATTTGACATAGACATCAAAATGGGACATCTCATCTTTTGACCTTAGATAACTCATAAGCTGAACTCATATCAACTTAAAATTATATATTTTTGTGAATGTACTGTATAGTTCATTCTATTAAAAATGCTTTAATTCCAGATGGATTTCAGGTTGTTATTTAAAAATTATTTTTATGAAATGAACCAGCATCAGATTGTCAGATGCTGTCTGCCATAATAGGTTTGCACATGTTTGTTCAGTAAATTTACCAACAGTGAATTTAGTTTTAACATCTTGATTAAAAAAAAATCATTTGCAAATCTCATTGCACCCATTCCATAAATATATTAGTGGAAAATCTCTGTGTTATGACATTACCAATATAAAATAGATATAGCTGCCTGTATTTTTGGTTTGACTGACAACATAAATGCACTTGGCGATTTTAGTTGATTTGGGTTAAAGAGGGGCATCGATCTTGTATTAAGTTTCTTTTACATGCAGTCAAGCAGAATGAAGGGCAGTTTCACATATGATTTTCATGCTTTTCAGTTCTCCGGGACCTTTGGATCGGCCACAGACAGTCATGAAATGGACTGAGGCATGGCTGATTACAGCTGGGACGAGGCTCTCATCCGCACACACAGATCCTCAGATGGTTTGCCTCATGCCCTTCAATCATCCATGCATGAGGAGAAAACCAGAAGCAGTCTTCTCAGGGGTATCATTTACAGCCAAACACTGCGCAGCCAGTGCACTCAACAATAGGTTGGTTTATTTGACAATGTGACACACAAATTTTAAAAAGGTGACACAGATTGAACACCCACAATTATAGTATCATTTATGGAAGTAAATAGCCAGTGAGCAACATAAGCTAATATACAGGGTAGCTCACCGAATGAACCTTTCTGACACATACAATACAAAATCCCTTTGCATGTCTCAGTTTGGGGCGATGCGGTGGCGCAGTGGGTAGCACGTTCGCCTCACAGCAAGAAGGTCGCTGGTTCGAGCCTCGGCTGGGTCAGTTGGCATTTCTGTGTGGAGTTTGCATGTTCTCCCCGTGTTCGCGTGGGTTTCCTCCGGGTGCTCCGGTTTCCCCCACAAGTCCAAAGACATGCGGTATAGGTGAATTGGGTAAGCTAAAATTGTCCGTAGTGTATGTGTGTGAATGAGTGTGTATGAATGTTTCCCAGTGATGGGTTGCAGCTGGAAGGGCATCCGCTGCGTAAAACATATGCTGGATAAGTTGGCGGTTCATCCCGCTGTGGCGACCCCAGATTAATAAAGGGACTAAGCCGAAAAGAAAATGAATGAATGAATGAATGAATGTCTCAGTTTGCAAATTAAATATTTGCATCTTCAAAATATGCTTGATCTATGTCTTTTAAATTCAGATATCCTTAACATCCTTGTTACAATGATACTTGAATTCATCATTAATTCATTACAGGTTTGAAAATGAGCAAATTATGGGTGTTAAGAATTGTGTACACCTACAAATGCAACTCAATACATTACTGTAAAAGAAACCAACATGTGTTTATGAAAGATATTTTATTAGTGTTTCAATTTAAAGATGTTGCAATCTGTTTTCATGCTTTTTTTTGTTATAGTGTGTTATCTGGTTATTATTTGTTTATTATTCATGCAACATTACTTTTTACTGTAATGTTTTTATTTTTAAGCATATGTGACAAGTATGGTGCTCATAACGTGGATGAAAATGGAAAATTGAATTAAATATTGTTGCTTTCTTTGTGGCCAGTATTTGCATTGTGGAAATATTCTTTTGTTCTGCAGATCCGCGTACTATATAGTGATTTAAGAGTTGCTATAGTGTTTTTATTATTTTGTAGATAATACTTTTGTTTCTCTTACATAATGTGGTATCACATCAGCAGCCTGTCTTTGCTAACTTTGGTCTTTTTGAGCAGCCTAACACACAGTCTCAAATAGACTTTCAAAATGTCCAATTTGCCTAAATGTTTTGTGGGCTATTTAGTTCTAACTCTTTCTTTTTCTTTTTCTTTTTTTCAAAGAAAGATGATGTCCCCAACTTCAAAGTTTGTATAGGTTTACTTAAAGAAAGCCTGCTGAAGTGAGCCTTTATTCATGGGCAAGAATCAAGGAGAACAAATTAAGTGAGACTTCAACAAAAGCCAAGAAAGCCAATGCAATTATCTCCCCTGACAACCCACAGACTCTCCATATAAACTTTTTAACTCAATTTCATCTCTTTTTCTGGGGCGATAGACGTAGCCCGTGCCTCAAAACTTAGAAAGCCGCCTGTCTATTCAGCCTCGACTGCGTCCACGCGGCTCAGATCTGCTGTCTAGGAAGGCGACTCGCTCGGATTGGAGACGCGGCCACAGTTAATTCGTCGGCGGGCTCTGCATATCAATGAGGCGCTCGAGCGCGCGTTTATAGAAGCTCCGCTCGAGATTGAGGAGAGTCCGAGAGCGCGCGTGACGTGTCGCGGAGCACATTCAACCTGCTACTGACATCGCAGAGACCGAAACAGAGTTTGTCATCAAACCGACACTGTTTGAGGATCTCCATTATTGGATTTGAGTGGTACAAAACAGACCAGAGGCTGCTGGAGGTTGTCAACAAACTATTGGGGATGAATCGCTGTAGTACGGCCGCTTTACTTTTGCTGGTTATCGCCGTTTATTCACTCAACACAGAGGGTGAGTATTTGTTATTTTTATCTGTTCGCTAAACATGTGAACTAAGACATGTAGTGTTAAGTGTGTTTAGCTACTGTTAGTTTTATCAGGATTAAAGAGGGTTTTAGTTTTAATACCTAACACAAGTCTGTTCTTCAGTTTTAGCAACTTTTCCTGCTGAAAAACAGAGCCTCACGCTTGTGCAACTGTCAAACATCTCTCCTTCTCTCAGACAATCTGGTTCATTTCGCAAAACTTGGCCAGTGACAGTATATAGTGGCTCTTTGTGTTGCTGGATGAGTCTCGTTGGCTTCTGTCCTGAGAGGCTGTTTAGAGATGATGCTGAATGGAGCCGAGGAGATTGATGAGGGATTAGATGTAGGTCACACGTCTTTCAGCAGCTCACCTGCCTCAAAACCAGCGTGCTGGAAGAGACTCAAAACTGCAAATGGCACTTTAATGAATCGCCACTCCAGTGTGGCTGTGCTGTTTGTTGGTTTTTCTGCAAACTCGTTTGTCACTTCAGTTTTGTAAGTGACTGAAAACATCACAGGGAGAAATGCCCGTGCCATATTTAACAACAAAATGTAAACATTTTAATCGTATAAAAGCAGGCTACATGCTAATAGTCAAGATACATTATTTTTTAAATAATTGTGGGAAAACACTTCTATTTAGATTCTTAATGAAAACATATTTGCACAGACATTTCATGATTTGCAGTATTTTATTAAAGAAACACATTTTTGAAAGTGTGTATTCTAAGTCACGCTTTATTTGATTTTTGCCATTATTGCTTTTTATTTTTTTTTTCAATTTAGGATAAGTCAGAAATCTCTTTACATTATTGTGAGATTCCGTTATTACTTATATTATTCTTCTTAAAACTAAACCATGCTTTTTTATTCATTTCTTAGCATATAAGTGCAGATGCACAAGAAAAGGGCCGAAGATCCGGTACAAAGATGTACAAAAGCTGGAGATCAAGCCTAAGCATCCATACTGCCAAGAAAAGATGATATTGTGAGTTGCAAAAATATTCTTTTTTCTAATTTGCTTGTTTGGGTCTGAATATCATGTTTACCTTTAACTCAATAATTACTACTCAATAATTATTGGCACTCTATAAACAGAGGCATTTTAATTGACTAGTCTGTCTTAATTTAATAAGAGAAAAGAAACTGTTCATTAGTAGGGCCTATATTTCAGGCATGTTTGTTGATTTTAAGTTTCCTCTTATTGATATATAATGAACAGCAGTGCAGTCCGTTAGGGCTGTCTGCCTCCAGAACCTGCTAGAAAATCCAGGTCATTTGACCTCAAGGTGGTCAAGCATGGTCATCCAGCTCAATCCAGTCCCGACCAGTTTAACCCAGGCTGTAGCTGTCTGGAAATTCATCTGATCAGCCACTGAAACCATCTTGCATGAGCTAATGACCATAAATGACCATCTGAGATCATCTATATACTTTGTAAAACCAGCTGCCAGTAGAAGAAATAGAGAAAAATTTAATAGCTCACTTGCAGTGTAGAAGATGCTATTGACAAAATGGAATAGAATTGGTCAATGATGATGCATCCTGTTCATGAAACCTATAAGATCCAACGTGTTTACTCAATAAACAAGCTTGTTTATGACAAGCTTGCCTTTTTTGTAGTACATTATCATACACCACTGTTCCATCTTCTGGTTATACATGGTATTGCAGAGTAATAACAGAGCTGGGAAAGAGTCAAATAGAGTTATATATCATTCATTCATTCATTTTCTTTTCGGCTTAGTCCCTTTATTAATCTGGGGTCGCCACAGCGGGATGAACCGCCAACCCATCACTGGGAAACATCCATACACTCTCATTCACACACATACACTACGGTCAATTTTAGCTTACCCAATTCACCTATACCGCATGTCTTTGGACTTGTGGGGGAAACCGGAGCACCCGGAGGAAACCCACGCGAACACGGGGAGAACATGCAAACTCCACACAGAAATGCCAACTGACCCAGCCGAGGCTCGAACCAGCGACCTTCTTGCTGTGAGGCGAACGTGCTACCCACTGCGTCACCGCGTCGCCAGAGTTATATATAGATATGGATATAGTTATATGCCTTTTGTTCGAAAAAATGCATAGATATGGATTAAAGTCAGACTACAGATTTAATAATTATTGTTTTTATTTTTGCTTAATTTAGAGCAATATATAAGGTGCACAGTCATTCAACAACATTATGACTTTATATACAGTTATGGAAAAATTAAAAGGCCACTTGAAAAGTTTCAGTTTCTCTGGACTTATGACGTTAATCTCCCAAATTTAAAAAAAAAAAAGTTATAATTTAGATGAAATGTCTTAGAAAAGTTAATCAGAGGAGTTAAGACATTAATTGTTGGGAATAGCACAACAGAATAATTGTTCTTCTGACCAATTGTCATTTTCAGAAAATAAACTATCTATATTTTTATTTGAAAATTAGAAGACATGTTATCAGACCTTTTTAGAAGAAATGTTTATATATAATTGATTAAATAAAATCATTAAGTAATAGTAAATAATAATAGTAGAAAATTACTATTACAATAAAAAAAAATAATAATTGTTAATAAATAATGTAAATAGGGTCCATTTCTTATTAAATACATCTATTTTGCCTCTATTTATTTGTTTATTCGATATTTTTCCATTAGTTTGTGGCACATTCAAATTTTTTGGTTAATAATCCCCGGACATTTAGCTCATTTGTCTGGATTTGCATTTGTGAGCTCTGACCTCAGAGAAAAACAAAGCTGCTGAGAATGTTCCTTCACTGCAGTTTATGGCACTGGATTCTGAGTGTGAGTTTAACATTCTAGAAGCTTCTCCAGTCCTACAAGAGCTCCTGCAAGTTTAGAGAGTTTAGAGTCAACAAACATGTCCTTTTGGCTGCACAGGTGAATAATAAAGTGAAAGTCAAGATAAAGGGCGATAGAATGTTGGTCAGTTTGCTTCAGTGACTCCAGCAATGTGGTAAACATCTTCTTAATAGGCAAAATTTTGCTATGCTATTGAATTCAGTTTTGGGTTTGTTTACCAGTCAAGTTTTTAGCTGAGCATTTGTGATGAGCTTTTTTGTGGTCTTGATGATTTACCTTAGAATTATTTGAAATAAAGGTCCAGGAAAACCTTCAGACCATAATTACTCAAATATCAGAGTAGAAAACAATCATACACTCAAAAAACACTTTTTGCTGCTTTTTCAAACTACATATTTCAAATTAGTCAAAACGACACAATTCTTAAGTTTTTTGGGGGACAACTCAATTGGTTTATGTTCAATCCACTTAAATTTGTAAAAACTATTAAGTTAACTTAATCGATTTGTGTTGAAACAACATAAAGTAATTGTGTGGAACCCAGCATTTTTATAGTGTATTTATTAACAAATAAAGTAATATAATTGCTTCTTGTTGATTCATGAAATTCTGTATCACTGACTACTGTTCGTGTTCCTTAAATGACTAATGTTCTCCCTTTGTTTTTTTTTCTGTTTACCCATCTTCTCCTCCCATCCACTCATCTGTTTTTTTTCCATGTGTTTATAGTGTCACCATGGAAAATGTGTCCCGTTTCAAAGGTCAGGAGTATTGCCTGCATCCCAGACTCCAGAGCACTAAGAACCTTGTCAAGTGGTTCAAAATCTGGAAGGACAAACACAGGTAGCGTCCAGCGGCAGGACAGTGTCAAACAGAATATTTGCTGCTTGTCATGAGATTTAAAATGTTGCTAGATACACCCAGCTGCCACCCAGCACAATTTTGTTCAATTCAAAACCCAAATTGCTCATGTATAATTTGATGTATTTGCAGAGTTAAAGTTGAAAGTAAAGTTATTTATAAGGGGTAAAAAAAAAAAAGAATAAAATAAATTGAAGTGTAATTTGCAATGTTAGCTGAAAGGTTCTCTTAGAATAAGAATAAGTTATTACAATTTGATTAAGGATTTTCTAATAGATTAAATTGCGCTGATTTTTGTAAAACATGACAAGGAAAATTCAGTTAAACTAAGGGTATGTTCATATGACAATGGTGTGCTAGAAACGTTTGAGAAGTGTTTGCGCAGATAACATGGAACCAAATAATGAGTAATCAGATTGAAAAGCCTCTGTGTAAACACCCGAATTCATCCAAAAGCTATTTGAATTGTATTGGAAGAAACACTCGATCATATTGAAAACCATAACTGGAAAGTACTGACGTGTGCAGTGATGTAGAAATGGCGTATTGACGTATGACACATGGAATAAGCTGATGTTTTGTACAATGAAGTGAAGTGGAGCACAACAGTGTCTCATCAGTCCTCACTTTATGCACTCAGAAACATTGTACTCTTAGGAGCTGTTTACAAATGGTCACTTCATGCTGTTTTTCTGATCGGATTGCTAGGAATTGTCAATCAGAATTCTGATTGAAACAAAATATGTCCATGTAAATGTACCCAGTATTGTCAAAATGATCACACGGATCTGCAAAAATGGCAGTGTTGGGTGTAATTAGTTACATTGTTATGCATAATATACTACATGAACTATAATATATATTGAATATACACAGTATAGTACATTAATTCAACTGTCTAAATCAATTCAGAGAAGCAGACTAATTGTATTTTTAAGTTATACAAATCTATTTTGCAGAATAATTCTATTTTTCAGCTAAAGAAGACATTCAGATAGATGTATTTTTAAACAGGCAAAGGTCAGATAAGTTAAAACCAAAAGCAAAACTACGATGGCACAAAAGAGTTTCTGGGTGGGTCCTTATAACAGGATGTGTAGCACAGCTAAACCAGTTAACTGATCAACTAATAATCAAGTCAACTTAAGTTGAGCTTTATTGTCATTCCGCTACGTGTTTTGACATAAAGTGGAATGAAATGGTGTACTAGGCAGGACCTAGTACATAAATCAACATAAGCATAAATATGAACGTAACGCCGGACATAATGCACTTCCATAACTTACATACTGGAGTGGTAATCTATACATATACTATAAATCATAGGTCTCAAACTCGATTCCTGGAGGGCCGCAGCACTGCACAGTTTTGCTCCAACCCTAATCAAACACAGCTGCTCCAACTAATCAAGGTGTTCAAGACTACTATGGACTATTAAGCAGGTGTGATTTGGAGGTGGTTGGAGCTAAACTATGCAGAGCTGTGGCCCTCCAGGAATTGGGAGACCATTGCTATAAATAGTTAACTATACACATAACCTAGCACAGACTATAGAATTACTTTACATTAATTACATTACTAATACAAATTACATTACTAGTACAGAAAAATATTATGCAAGAAAACAAAGCAAGTGGGGCACTGTCGCCTCACAGCAAGAAGTTCGCTGGTTGTAGTCCTGGCTGGACAGTTGGCATTTCTGTGGGGAGTTTGCATGTTCTCCCCGTGTTCGCGTGGGCTTCTTTCGGGTGCTCCGGTTTCCCCCACAGTCCTAAGACATGTGCTATATGTGAATTGAATAAACTAAATTGGCCGTAGTGTATGTGTGTGAATGAGTGTGTGTGGATGTTTTCCAGTACTGGGTTGCAGCTGGAAGGGCATCCGCTGCGTAAAACATGTGCTGGATAAGTTGGCGGTTCATTTCGCTGTGGCAACCCCTGATGAACAAAGGGACTAAGGCGAAGGAAAATGAATGAATGAATGAATGAATGAAAAAAGCAAGTAGTGCAACAATAAAAAAAAGAAATCCTTATTGAGTCCTTGTAAGATGGAGTTTAAGAAAGGTGTGCGGTGCATATAAAGAGAAGAGTGTTAGCGATGACCACGCCCATCCGGAACATAGCTAAACAGGAATAGAGAGATAGAAACAGTACACAAAACACTGCACAGAGACAAATTAAAAATTAAAGTCCACACCACATGGTGTCAGCATAAGACAAAAATTATTTTTAAAGGGTTAGTTCACTCAAAACTGAAAATAACATGATCATTTACTCTCTCTTGTGTGCTTTTAAACCTTTTTGATTTTCTTTCTTGAACACAAAAGAAGATATTTTGAAAAATGCTTCTGCTGGCTTTGATTGACTTCCATAGAAGTAAAGATTGACTCTGAAAGTAAATGGGTGCCAGCTACCAGCATTTTTTTTTAAATATCTTCTTTGATGCTCAACAGAAGAAAGAAACTTAAATGGGTGTTCAACAAGTGAAGGGTGACTAAATAATGACAGAACTTTCAGTTTTGGGTGAACTTTTAAAAAGATTTCCTGACAGTTTAACACCTTAACAATGTTTGTTTCTTGTCACTTTTTAGGGTGTATGAAGCCTAAAGGGTCTACATTATGCACAAGGCTAAAAGCATTGTGGGGTGACACTACCAGTGGACTGTGGATGACCAGAGGACCAATTTTTTAAAGCATGACAAAGCATATACCCAGACAAGCTTATAAAGCACACCGGTCTATTTTATGAAGTTATATTAATGTGGAATAATGTATAGTCTTACACAAATGTTTCTTATGAGCCAAATGTGCAGTTATGGCAGAGAAAAAGTCCCTGTGAATCAGCATCATCTGTAAGAAGCGATCATTACATTTCTACAATGTGTAATGTTTTCTGAAGCATCAGTTCTTGGTCCGATTCGTTGTGTCGTGGCATATAAAGGGTCTTGACACTTATATTTTGGAAACTGTCTGGTTTGAAACTACTGTGATGTTCTATCCACAGGTGTCAAAGTAGATCTTAGAGTTCTCACAGTACAAAAAGAACTGAAAAATTGAGGAGGTGTAAATAATGTCTTCAAAGAATTTACAATAATATTCTTTATTGATATTGTTTGTCAACATTCAGCTAGTAAAAGGAGGCAAAGTGTTTTTCATTATAAAAAAAAAATGTTTCTCGTTGATCTGCCCAAAAGTGCCAGAGGAACTTTCTTTTATTTTAATTTTTTCTTTTATTACTTTGGAATTTGGTACTTCATGGTGAAGTGAAAGAGACAATGCTATTAAATAATATAAACAATTTAAATCATATCATACATTTACTTTATATTATTTACACATTCTTTATTCCTCGGTGGACATGTACCGCCGCACGAAGAGCACATGAACTTTGGGGCCTGTGTTTTTTTTTTTATTTAACATCGGCCCTCCTATCAGCACATTCTGAACTACATGTGCCTCCTCTTTGAGGTGTGCAGGTTTTGCAAGCTATTGTTTTCATGTTTTGGTATGACTGTGTTTTTTCTTTTTGGTAAATGGAATGTTTCTTGTCTCTTGTACATCAGATTTTATGTATAAGCACACAGAATATAGGCTCTTGTGTATAGACCATCTTGCCTAGTCTAGCTTGTTCAGAATTGATTAGTGAAGCCTATGTATTGTATCACAGAGTTGTTGTTTTACTATTTAAATAATAAATATTAGAAATGTTTGATTCTTTTTGTTTGGACTGACCCACCAAACACAACTTAAGTCCAAGGAGTGTAATCTTCAAGCACAGCAATAAACATTTAAGTAAATCGTTGGGTGTGTCTTGTTTATTTCCCTTAGTTGGTTTAATTCAGTATCAATTGTGTATCTGGTAGTTGCTGTATGAATATTTACATCTGCAGGAGACTTCAGCAGGTGATTTTGGAATATAAACAATAGAACAAGACAACATTTAAAAACACTAATATTGAATTAATACATATAAAAGACAAAAAATAATAATTTATGCAATTTTTGGGGTAATTTAAATAGTGGTGTGTTGAAAAACGTGCTCTAAAAAATGTAATCAAAGCACATCACAAAATGCAGCAGAAACAGCCAAATATGGCTTGTGATATGGTTTAGATTAGTCCTTAAGTTCATTATTTTCCAATGGTTAATGGCTGATTTGACTGACCGCAGTGGTCCAAAACGCAAAGTTGTCAAGAATTAGGAGTTCAATCTTATGGATTTTGTTTGTTTTGCTAACAAAAATAGTTCCAACACCAGACCAGAATAGCACTCAGAAACAGAAATACAGTGTTTTGCTACATTACATTACACTACATTCACATCTTTTTTTTTTTTTTTTTTTTGAATGATTCATTTAAATTAATTCATTTCTAAATGAAAACATTTTGAGATAATCTCTTGAATGAATGCTTTAATGGGACCTGCACTGTAAAACAGTTCTGGGTTACACACAATCGATTTGTGTTGGGATAACATGAAGGAATTAAGTTAACTTATTAGTGTTTATAAATTTAAGTGGATTGAACATGAACAATTAAGTTGTTCACCAAAAAACTCAAGAATTGTGTTGTTTCTGCTCAATTTAAATAAGTAGTTTAAACAAACAGCAAATGTCATTTTTTTGAGTGTGCTGCCACCTATTGGCAGTTTTAGTACAGTTTATGTATACTCAGGACAGTCCTAAACCAAAGGATACACAAACACACACAAAAAAAAAACTCTCAACAAAATTTTTGATTATTGTTATGAAAAGTGGGAATGTGTATATATACAGTGGGAATGTGTACTATTAAAACTGTAAAATAGATTTTAGCAAGTAAATAAATACAGTAATTGGATGAAAAAATAATTTGATAGAAACTAAATCAATATAAAATAAATCAATATAACATACAACGATATAGATAGATAGATAGATAGATAGATAGATAGATAGATAGATAGATAGATA
>CAIGQV010016735.1:22105290-22191828 GCA_903798115.1 Danio jaintianensis
ATAGATAGATAGATAGATAGATAGATAGATAGATAGATAGATAGATATTTTTTAAGTTGTATAAAAATGCGTTGTAAAAAAATTCAGTATTTGTAAGAATCTCCAGCGTTGAGCTCTGTATGAACACTGATAACATAATGGAGGAATTCCATTAGCATTTTAGAAGAACAGCGCTGTTGACTCCCACTGACCACACGGCGGAGCTCCATCCTTGTCGGTGCGAGATGTCCGTGCTCATCAGTGAAGGAGGAGAGCCTGAGAGAGGGGATGATGAAGTGGAGGAGGCTTAGGAGGTCGGCATCTTTTTTTCTGTTGTTTATCTAGTCCCAAATCCTGGTGGAGCAGCTCGGAACGAAATGACTAGCTCTGAACTTCAAGAAGACTCTAAATCATCAGTTACACGCAATATAAAATCCCACATTACCATTAACTAGCTTTTAAATGCAGATCAATAACTTTTCCTGTGACGGGATAAATGTTTGGATAAAGTGCAGCAGTATAAAATTAATTTTTGAAAACACAAATAGGCTACTACATACATTCTTAATTATTTATAAAGTGTTAATAAATGCAAGTTCGACCATTATGATAATCAGAAATAATATTGTTACCTAATTTTAACAAGTGTGAAGTTTGACTTGCCACACTCTAGGACACTGCTGTAAAAAATATAAAAACTATTATTAGGCTATTGTATTGCTAACACTTTACATTGTGTATTTTTCAGAATTCATATTAAGTAATCTAGTTCACTAATGTTAGCAAAATAAAGTGTTACTGTTACATATTAATAGATGGCACCTGCAGCTTATATCAACAAGATGGAATACAATCCAGGCGTCACGGTAGTGCAGTGGGTAGCACGATCGCCTCTCAGCAAGAAGGTCGCTGGTTCGATCATGCACAGGGGTTGCATGTTCTCCCCGTGTTCGAGTGGGTTTCCTCCAGGTGCTCCGGTTTCCCCTACAATCCAAAGACATGCGTTATAGGTGAATTGGGTAAGCTAAATTGTCCGTAGTGTATGAGTGTGAATGAGAGTGTATGGATGTTTCCCAGTGATGGGTTGCAGCTGGAAGGGCATCTGCTTCGTAAAACATATGCTGGATAAGTTGGCGGTTCATTCCGCTGTGGCGACCCTGGATTAATAAAGGGACTAACTTGAAAAGAAAATGAATGAATACAATCCAACATCATACAGCTGCTGGACTGACCAGTATGGTTCTGGAGCAGCCCTCATCCTGCATGGATATCAACTTTTGTTTTAGCTGCACTATGACAACCTCTTCTGCTAGGAGATGGTGAGTTATTTCATGCATAAAGTGGTTGATGCTGCTGCTGTCCTCAGGGGGTCCTCCATAAGGACATCAAGATGTCGAACCTCCTGGATAGCAGGCTATAGAGACCCTTGAGATGAAGCTTAATGATTTTGGCTTTAGGGACCTCCTGGAAATCTCATCTCACAACTGCTACTGTTTTATATTATTATTATAGTGTTCTCCGATACAGAAATGCCAAACATAATATTATTTTTGTTGACTTAAATCGAATGCTATTTCAGTCAGAGTAAAGTAAGAAAACACGCAGCAGTAAACAAAACATTGTAAACCCTTTCTTCCAGGAACAGCAAGGTACTGCTCTCCTGAGTTCATTCAAATAGGTGGGTACCCAGGAAAGAGGCAACAGTGTGATCTCTGGGGGTCTTGCTTATTCATGTGATCACTACGAGCCTTTTCCCAGACAGCAGTGACATTTGTTTGATAGATGCCAATGTCTGGGTCCAAGATTTGCTCAGATGGTGAGAACTTTATTACAACAAAGAATTCTAGAAATACAGTAATCTTCTACACTGTAAAAAAAAAAAACAATCCATAAATTAGCAGTTTTCCATATTTTGAGATTCATGTTTTTATTTTTCATTTTCCCCCATTTATTTATCGTTTTGACTTGCATTATGGGACCTTAATCTATCTTTCAACAACATTTAACCTTGAAAAGTTAAAAAAGGTGACTTTTATTAAAATGTTTAATTGTTTAAAGTGATATGTTGTCTGGGTTGGTGTTGTATATTACAGTACAAAAACCTTGTCTTATCAGGCTAGCCATCCTATATTGTGGCTGTGTTGTAAATAGTTGGTTAAGTTTTAGATAGGTTAGGTCTTCATGCCTTCAGCCTTAGGATCTTGCAGGGGTGGCAGGCCTGGGTTGCGTCTAGCACCTTGGCTTGAGGTGGTACTTTTAGCATTTTTCAATAAAAACTTGTCATTTCTAATGATATAAAAATAAAACTACTACTGACAACTATTGAAAACAAACTTGTTATGCTTTAAACATGTAATGAAATCAAATGTTCAATTCTTGAGTTTGTAACTGGACTTCACCCATATTTTCCAGCATTATTTGATCATGTTATTACTTATATATATGGAATAATTAAAAATGGGCCATTACATTTTTTAGAAAATAATGCACACCAAATGCACACAAATTGTGTCCATGTTTAAATTTCACCACATACACCTTATATGGTGTATTTAGGATATATTTATATTAGGTGTTGACAGCGATTAACTACTATAGTCTAAATTATAAAACAAATTAGGTGAGTTTTTGTAAGGGTGCATGGGTGAAAGAAGATTTTACTTGTCTGTCTGACCAAACAAGTAACATATAAACATTAAACCTGGTGAGCATGAAATTGCACCTTTTTTTGTTGAGGCTTGCAGTTTGTGTTGGTGTGAAAGAGACTCCCAAAATGACAAAACAAAAAAAAGCAAAAGGCTTTTTAAAGGCATAAATTTGCTTCATTCTTAAATTAATTAGCTATCTGAACAAATCGTTGAATTAAAGACACACTCATTAAACCACCTACTGCCAATTTACTTTCAAAGTAAAAAGTTTCAATTATTCCAACATTTAGATAAAAATATGCAAGATCAATTTGCAATGTAGGCTAATGCATTACATTGATTTGAACTTTTTTTTTTTTTTTTAAATGTCTGTGTCACTTGATTGCTTCTGTTACCTTTGCAGTGTAAATATTTAGTTGATTTGGATTTAATTATACAAAAAAAATGTAAATAAATGAAAACATGAGATAGATAAAGTCAGTCTCAGTCAGTCCTCTAGTTTTCTTTTTTCAGGGTAGCCCAATGTCTGAAAAAAACCAAACATTTCCCGTGTAGTAAACATGATTTAATGAACAATTTGTGCAATTCACCTCTGCTGTGCCACTTCCATGCCTGCTCAATCACATAAATATAAATAAGTCTGTGGAATATTCTGGAAAAAAGAAAGTGTGTCGAGAAGAATGCTACGAGAGGGAGAGGCGGGGTCAGTGTGTTTTTGGCATCGCTGTGGGTGTGTAACTAACACTGTCTCCATTCCACCGAACCAACTACTCGCATTGAAACTGGCCATGCCTGTCCAACACTAGCTAGTCTCCGTCTTTATCACCCTTTTATCGTCTCCTTTGGACCAAGGAGTGGCGAAATTATTTGGTTTGGTGTCGCTTGTCGTCTGGTTTGACCTGGTAAGTGCGGATGATTTCTATGGAGTGACTTTAGCGGATGCTAGCAGTCTCGTTAGCCAGCTGAGGCATCGTCTAAGCGACTCATCCTGTATTCGCATCAAGTTATCGATTTTCACTCTCTTTTGTTGTCGTGTGACGTTTGCATTTCCGTCTTTGCATATTTACTTAATTTCTGTCTTAATTTTAATTAGCAAATAATCCATGTATAGTGGATTTAAAGCTGTTTTTCGTGCCTTGACTGATGTGTGCGGCAGCAGGAATAGATGTTGACAGTGCTAAGCTAACGTTATTAGGCTAACGGAAGCTCCGAAAGACGCTTATTTTAGATTTAAAAATGGAGTTTGTTTTTTTTATTGGTTACTCTTCTGTTGTCAGGTATTAACCTCAAATTAAGCTTTTTATTGGATTGCTTTTGTTTATGTTTTTAAGTGTTTTTATTCAATTGTTTGTACAGTATATTATTTATTTATTTATTTATTTTGCTAGAAAGGGAACGATGCTGCCATAACCTAGGCGCAATTGTTGACAGCTGAAGGTACAGCAATCACTTACTGTGTGTAAATAATTCATATTTATGCCTTGTATTTAAACACAATCACATATATATATATATATATACACATATCTTGATATCAAAAAAGAGTGCTCTTAGTCGTCAACTTCCTAAAATAGCCAAAGTTTCGTGTAATTGGGATGTGAAACTTGAATCCTGTATAGAGCTGTTTCTGGAACAGCAGCTGTGGGGGATTGGTAATAGATTAATTATTTAAATCGTTTCTCGAACTTGGTTTATTTGAGTGGTATAAAAGTGTTTAACGTTATAATTTACTTTCTATTTCAAAAGTAGAAAGCATAAACATTTAAAACCACTGGATTTATATAAGTGTTTGTGTAAGATTTATTTTTATTCCTATAGACCTTTTCAATGTGGTGATGTCATTGGCCCATGAACATTTCCTGCCTGTTATCAAACTTTCATAACAAACTTTCAACTGTAACAAGAGGCAATTCAATCATAACTTCATGTTAAAAGAGCTATCACAACATTATTTATCAATATGTGGCTCTTTTTGGATTCTCGGAAGCTAAAGAAATTAGAAATGTAAAACAGGAAATACGCTGGGACCATTGTTTTTGTTTACATCCATCAAAATGGTCTATATATATTCAATCAAATGCCTGTACATTGTCTAAACACCTGTTATTTTCCTTTCCCCAGCATTTTTTATTTGTGGTGTGTTTTACAACATTATATATCCATTTGTTACAGATACAGCCTGAAAAGGTTATGGAAGATCATGAACCGTCATGGGCATTTCTAGATTTTGTGGTATATTACTCTATATGTATCCAGCTAGAAATTTGGGTTTTAAAAGAAATTACATATCCTTAGTCAATAATAAAATTATATGGAAAAAAGGATGTTCTAATCCTCAAAGTTCACAGTGTTAGTTTGTGACCTTGTAAAACAAATAGATTTTCCTGGTGTACGTGAGAGATAGGGAGCAAAGTCATTGGCTGTTGTCTGTCCTGTTGCTATAGGTTGTTGTGATAACTGCATGTTTTGTAGTGCAGCAAGGCCAAGCAAAACCAAACACGTTAGATCTCCCGACGAGCAATGGCCAGGATGTCTGAAAGACTAGACAAACTCTTGCATTCACACCAGCATGAAACCGGGCTTCTCTTGACTTCCCACAACAGAAAATGGTCACAAGGATAACTTGTTGCCATTGGAAATAGTTGGGTTTTTACACCCATAGTATTACGGTGACCTGGCCTTTAAAACCTGCTGAACATGTCTTGTTCAGATTATAGCTAAACCCAGCTGTCCTTGAGGAGCTTTCATAGTTGCTGCTTGGCTCCTGTATAAGTGACAGACTCTCTTTAGATTCATCCAGCCGCCTGTCATGAAAACAGTTGGAGCACCATATGGGTTGTGAGCTAGATTGCGGTTAACTGCTTTCATTTTGTAATGACGTGCATTGGTTTTCTGTTATAATGTGCTGTAGTTTACTGTACAGAAAGGCTAAATCATCATGCTTGAAATTAGATCTTGCACATTGAAATGAATAGTTATTGCTATGGGGAACACTGTCATGTCGTGAGCTGCTTTGAATTATTATTTCTTTTTTCAGATAGTGAAAGTAAGTTTCCTTCCTCATAGCTACATTAAGGAAGTGTTTTATTTTGAGTGTGAATCATAGAGAAAGAAAACTCGCACAACTGAAAATAGATTTAAGCTGAAAACAGCTCAGTTCCTTCTACTGGCACTGGTGGGAGTGGAGAACCTATTGAAAATACACAATTACATCAGTTCGTAAGTCATCATCATGAAGTATTTGCATTTTGTAAATTAGCCTGAAGCTTGCGTCCTATTTTTGTCAAATGGACCTCAGCTTAGTTTGTTGCATAATAATCATCTGGTCATGGTGACTATGGGTCATTATGATGCAGCGGTGTGTCCACCCCATTTATCATCCTGATCAGTGTTACTTAATACTTTCAAATTTACACAACAGAAGGTTTTTTCACAGGGAAATCCCAGTGACAGATATTTGCGTTAAACAAATCTAAACAAAACCTATATTCTTTTTGTGTTTGTCAGTCCCTGATCATGAAACTAGGCACTAAATATCTCTTAGACCATAAGAGATGACTATAATGTCACTAAGTCTTACACCATACACACTATAGTTTTAATAGTGACAACCACTTAAAGGAAGGAATTCCATCAATTATCATTTTGTGTGTGTGCGAAATAGCTTGTTTTCAAAATTGCGACACCATGACACTAATCATTTAAAAAAGTTCTGCCATCTCCTTCCAAAGAAATGTATTTTTTGTTAATAAAACTAAACCATCACTAAAAAATGCAGCATTTTAGGTTTGGTATTGTTGCCATGTCCACTTTTTATAAGCAAAAATCATTAAGCATCTTTGGGTTTAAATGATTCAGCTAATGAAGTCAATAAAGCAGATATGTGCTGGTTGCGATATTTTGATATGTGGCTTGTTTTTTTTAAATAAACGCATAAAATTGGTTTAGGTTCAATATGGGCTTGTTCTGGCAACACCAAGGAATCAATTCGTACATCATTCCCTGTGATTTCTTACAGCATGCCATGCATACAGAAAATGGAGAAAAGACTTGAATGTAGCCTTGGAGATTCTCTCTTCTGATTTGGCTCGGGCCAGTATGTAAACTATATTGCGAAACTGTAGTATCAGTACCCAAACACTGTGACAGCACAGCACACAGCATTCACATTTTATTCAGAAGATCCTGGTTATGCAATGTTCTGGTTTGGTGATGCATCTCCAATAGGGGCTTTCACACAGTGTTTTCTGTAAAATTACTGTCAAATTGCATTTAGAGATCATGTGTGAACAGGACCTTTTTATAATGTTGTAAATCAATTTTGCCAGTTCAAAGTTTTCAGTCATGTGACTGGCACAGAGGCCTGCAGGGCAGAACAACCATTGAACTGCAGTACAGATCTCTCAGCTTTCCATTTCTACCAAGCCACAAATATTTCTATCAAATATTTCAGAAGATGAAGAAAAACAAATATAACAAACTGAGATTTGAGAACTAGCATCACATAAACATCACATCTCAAATATGTTCAGTAGGATTCAGGTCAATTATTGGTCAATTCATATGTAAATATTAAGCTTTCGTTCACAATTTGAACCCATGTTGTCATCCCAAAAGATGGCCATGTGATACTACTTCTTTTGGCATATTTCAGAAATAAGCTAAGAAACAAGCTGCAAACTGCAACAGTTAGTTTTCAAAGAATTGTTGCCCAACATTGCATGCCATGAATCATATTAATCACTATCATAAAGATCCAACCATGGACTCTTAAAGCAGACATTGAATGCTCGATTTAGACAAATTGATATGAATGTTAGGGTCTTAATGAAAAGTCTATAGTTTACTTTGGTTACTTTTTGCTCACCTCACCCCTATTTAAAGCTGAATTATAAATGGATGGTAGCGATCCTTTTTTTGAGGTAGTAAACCAGCACACCAGATACAGCACTTAGCCGAGCCTCAAGCTTCTGCTGACTGTTGTCTGAATGACTGATATGGTATTTGTAGCTGTTATATATTTAAAAAATACTTAAATCTTTCAGACAAATTTTAGGAACTACATTCTTTAAAAGCAAATCAGCTGGTGAGCCCACAATACGCACAAACCTAATGCATTAAGCCATTTTCTTTCAAATATTTTTCGAAGGGAAAATGCTTAATGTGCTCAATGTAATTTACTGAATTATTTCAAAATTCTGGGTCAGTCTTATATAACCTGTGTAGTTTGCATCATCGCTGTCTGAGATCTACACTGAATTTATTAAATTAGTACAAACTACAAATTGCCAAAATGAATGGCTTTGAGAGAAGGAAAGGCTATTGTTTTGCCCTCCTGATTGATATGTTGCATCATGTAAAAATGTTCTGGGGTTTAACAGTAGTGACAGAAAAATGTTGTTGAATTGGACATGGCTTGATGTGCCGCATTTAAAGGTCATTTTCCATTATCAACATCACAGAGTTGGTACTTTGGTATAGACGTGTCAATATTATCTAAACAATAAAAACCAAAGGCATTTCTGGTGTGAAGAGTGCCCGTTTAGTAATTTACACAGTTAATTAATCTACACACATTCAGTTCTAAATATTGGAGAATATATTCTGCATCTCAATTTACGTCAAGAACAAAGATTGATGTAGGCTTGATAAAGCTGTTTTCTTAAGTATTTCATTTGTATTTTGACCCCTGTTGCTTTTTCTCTGGTTCCCTTCAGAATGTTGTCAGTGGTTGATTAGCTGTATTTGCCGTTGTTCTTGTTTCCATCTTAATGAGTAGAGCTGCGTTCACTGTTGTCAGGGAACACCACACTGTTAGACTAGCATTTTACTGCAAGTGTACATCCATGAGTTAAATATAACCATTTGGAAATTTCCATTCTCCGCAGAGCTAGGTAGGAGACTCTCAATCAATAATGTCAATGTCAAAGACAAGCTCAAGTTGTGTTTTTAAAGTGTCAGGACTCGTCAGTTTTGTGGCCAACTGGTTTTATATGAATAATTTATACTTGTTCTGCTTTCTTTATTTGCGGGTCAGATCTTATCTTTGGTGGTCAGGCCTGATAGGTTTTGTTCGTGAAAATATATAATTTTTGAAGTTGCATATTGGCTGTTTTTTCAGCTTCTGCGTTGATATATAAAGGTTCCTTGTTGGCATCTCTGGCATCGTATTTTTTTATTTGCAGAAACATCAATTGAATAGTGTTCAAAGTTGAAGTTAGCTTAGGTCTGCAACAAACATCTTTTTTGTATATTGATTAATGTTACTATGAAGACCTATTGATTTGTCCACCAATTAATTAGTAGGCTTAGACTATGATTAATTATTAAGCCTTTTTAGTAAATTCACTGTTGAGTGAAACACCTCGTAACTATGAGTGTAAATCTTTAGGGACTTCACAATCCAATTCTGGGAGTCATGATTCGATTCCAAAACGATTCTTTTTTTACATTTCTACATTTCTTCAGCTGTGCAAATTCAGCTTTCCAACTTTACATTTTAACCTGAATTGCAGTTTCTGTGCTTTTGTTTATGATTGGAATCTACAAATGACTGTACTGCCATCTTAAAAATTCTGTATATTGTTAACAAATTTATATTTAGCATTAACAAGCTCTCAATGTAACATTGAAACGCCAGATTACGAAGAGCATTACAAACAAACAGTTTTTATTACAAGTTTTAGTTTGTTTATAACCTTTTTCCAAAGATATCAAAGCAAAAACAGTCCTCAAAGCAAAAATGTTTATATAAAAATTATATTGGAATTGCTTTTAGCTCAGAGCCACAGAAAAATAGCTTTATTCACAGTTCATTTGCAACACTTTTACTTTCATTTACAGTCTGCATTTGCTGAACACATTGCCAGTGACATACTTTCACTTTGACAAACTCCAATACTTTAATCAGTGTCTATGCATCACGTTAAAGTGTCTAATAGGCGTCATGATCTAATTTGAATACAGAATTCAGAATCGCTAGAGAAAGCATCGAGATTAATAAAAAAAAAATTATCTTCTTCCTTTTTGTAACTAAATCACTTCAGCTTTTGTATATTTTTTTCCATAGCATAATCTCTCTTGAAATACCTTTTAGTATTACATTAATCATTCCACAATGTGTAATTCTAATTGAAAGCAACACATTTTGTTTTGCCAATGTTATCTTGCGCTTTGTTTTGCATTAGATAAATGCTGCATTAGAGGCACTTCTCTGTTGTCATGACACCCAGCATGCAAGTTGTTTTCTGCTTGGAATCAATACATAATAAAACACCATCTTTGCTGTTTAAATGGGTCTATACATAAATAGATTTAGTATTTAAATAAATGCAAGAAGGTGGACTAGTTCCAATCCAGCATATGCAAATATTTCAGTACATTAACACTGATCTGGTTCATTCTGGTCTGAAGTGAAAGAATTGCATGCAATTATGGAGAGGTGGAATAAAGAAAGAAAAAGAACTTCTACATTGCCTTGCAAGACACTGAAAATTAGTGTCAAGGGTTTTTTCACTACTAGTGCCATGAACTATTATCAAGATTTAAATTATTGCGTTCACTCTAGAAGCCTTGATTGCCTGTTACTACAAGATTGCTACAATAAAGTGCTTTTCCTAAATTACAGGGTAAGCTCTTCGATCTAGTTTTAACCTTGAGCCGCCTCATAATTGCATATCTTTTTAAAGACGTCCCTAAAGATATGCAGAGTTATTAATTAATCACTGGCATTTGAGATTTGGCCTGTGTTCTGTAAGTGGGCTGATATAATCTCCTTGTTGGGTCATCTTCGGGCCGCTGTTGTTCTATGGATTGTTCTGGAATGTTTAAAGCCTCTCTTTGTGTATCTACGGCATGCTTTTCTGCTACTGCATCTACAAACTGTCCCTGTGACAACAAGTAACCATAGCGAGACAACCAAGTTTTGCAAACATCATGTCACCAAGGAGATGCGGAGATATTTGCCTGCAGAAAATTCCAGCATCGTCCCTTTATGTGTTCTCCAGAGCTCTGAGGAATGAGCCAAGGTCATACTGTGCTCACTACTAACAGCCTAGGCGCTGAGCTGCGTTTATCTGCTACAACAATGGTGAACATTGTGAGTGAAAGGTCATCATGCATGATATGTGGGATTAGAAGTACATCTACTTTCAATTGTCAGTAAACTAAGACATCTGCTGTTAGGGCTCATTTTGCACATCATTCCTATTCGTTTTTGGGACATTTTGTTCTTGTTTCACATGCCTGGTGTCTGGTAGCTAATCGTGCCTAAAGAGGTCTGCAATTTGGCAAGGACAAAATGCTCAAAATGTCATTTTTGTGAATAAAAGTGCGTGTAATGGAGTGGATCTAATGAACTGTAAATAACTGTGTAAAGTATAAATCATTATGGGAGCATTTTTGCCTAAAATAGAGGCGACTGAGATATGCTACTGTTCAAAAGTGTGGTGTCTGTTTATTTATTTAATAATACTTTTATTGAGCACAGGTGCTCTAAATTGATCTAAACCGAACAGTTAATGTTACTGAAGTTTCAAATACAGTACACATTAAATACACTCTTCTTTTAAATCAACGATTCCTGGCAAAGAAAAAAGGTTTTCTCAGAAATACTAAACCACATAATGGTTTACATAATAACAGTAAGAAACATTTCTTACTGTTATTATGTAAACCATTATGCGCTTTAGTAGTTTTGGCATAACTTCTAAAGAATCATGAGCTGAAAATGTAACTTTTTATATATATATATATATATATATACACACACACTCAAATTAGTGATTCAATGGATTATATACATTTTTTTTCACATATACGATAATTTTTTATATCATCTTTCTTAACTGTTTAAGTTTGCTTGAGAAAACTGTAACAATAACTTTTTGAATGCTCACAAATATGGAGATTCTGACTTAAATTATGTATTTGCTAGCCCAAAATGGTGAGAATGTTTGCGTACAAAATGAAGTCTTATGTGTGAACGGCTTAATATTAACATTCAACATTCGTGACAGTACACTTGATTGTTAAATTTGCAATTTGTGCCCTGAACTGTGTTTAGTGTGATCGATTTAACCGTGATCCGTTAAACCCCAAATTCAAACAGAAAGTGTGTAACTGAAATTGTTAATATTTCACTTTTGTTATATTTTTTATGAAATAAATGCAGCCTTTGTGAACATTTAAAGATGTCATTTTAAAAAACAGTTTGGTTTATTGCTTGGGTTGGTCATATTACTGAAATTCTTATTTCCGTGTTTAGACCCTTGCAACACTTATTAACATTCCTTTTACAAAAAAAACTTGAAAGAGATATGCCAAGGCTTTCAGTAGCGTGATTGGAAACCTTGTTTTGGATTAAAATTCCACTTAGTATTAAATGGTGTTCGTGTGATGCCATATGCAGCAGGGTGAGCAGATTGCTGTTTTTTTTTTTTTCTTCATAATTGAGATTTCAACTTCAGCAGATATGTTTTTTTTTTTTTTTTTCTTTGAGCCTGCAGATGTCCAGTAACTAGATAAGTGTTTTGTAAATTTCCCCAGCTAATAATAATCAGAAGGATTATCATCCGTTTTAACGCATTTGCTGACGCTGTTGTTTTTTTGTATTTGTGTTTTCTTTTTTTCAGCTTAACCACTAACGTCCTGAACAGGATTTGCGGTCTGTCAATGAGGAACTACAGGCTCATCTTCTGCCACAACCTGAAGCAACCATAGATGCATATTTGGTTTACTACTAGTTAGTGGAGCAGGAGATAAAGTAAACTTCTTGGTGCTTGCTTATACAACAAGGTAAGTCACTAATCAAAAAAATAAAAATAAGATAAGACACACAAGAACATCTGCTGTTCTCAAGAAAGACATGAGGACAGATCAAGCCCAGATCGTCTACTTTCCTAATAGCATGCAGGTGCAGAGATGTATTTTCTCCAGCATTAACAGCACTGGAATAATGATTTGTTATGTTTGTGATGGTATTTGCATGCTGAAAGAGATGACAGCCACCTGCTACTATCATCAAAGTCAGCCTACCGCATCTGACGGCTGTATGAACTTTGCACATGACAGTCACTTACATAAGCTCTCCTCATCTAACACATGACGATAAGAACCAACACTAGCCTAAATGGGAGAGGCCCCGCTCCAATTTTGTTTTGTTTCTTGTGTTCCGGAGTTTTTAGTTTGAACCCGTGCCGCACCCATGATAGCATGTTTGTACATGGAGGTGACAATTTGGCCAGCCGATGTGACCTTGTTCTTTGTGTATCTATGTGTGCAGACGGACTGAAGCAGCTCGGCTGTGGAGGCGATGAGGAAGAGCCTCTCTACTTCCCTCAGTGATTCCCTCAGCACGACCAGAGTGTTCGGGATCCCCTTGGAGGAGGTGCAGCACAGCGGACAGCCAGGACATGAGGTCCCCCTGCTGGTCAGGAGCATTGTGGAGTACATTGAAGAGCACGGTCAGTGACTTGGGACCCTCGTAATGCTTTACTATTTATTATTTGTCGAAGATAGCAGCATATAAAGCTATTAAAACAGCGTCGGGAATAGAAATGAAGACAGCTCAGATAGTACATATTTGGCAGTTGAATTATGGTTTTTAAGACATTTCTTATTCATTCAAGGAAAATATCAGTTGATCAACCAGTGGTAAAAACTGTCTTTTCATTGCTTATTTTGTTTTATTGAGCAATGGTATGTTCAAAAGTCAAATTCGTTTTCAATTAAAGACAGTCAATAAAACTTTATATTGCAGAAAAGTTAGTTAGTTAGTTAACCCTTCTAGCTTCATAAGTACTGAATCAATTTGTGTATCAAATATACCAACAAGTCTAATGCTTGGGGTTGATACTTTGTTTTAAAAGAAATTATTACTTCTTTATTAAGAAAAATAAAATGTAAATATGCAATTGATCTAAATTGATCATAAAATGATTTATAGTTGTACAGAGAAGTCAAATAAATGTTACATTAATACATCAAAGAGTCTTGAGAAAGTGTTTCAAGGTTTACACAAAACTATTAAGCAGCACAACTGTGTTGCTATTAATAATATGAAATGTTTCTTGATCAACATATTGGCATTTTAGAAGGATCATGTAAAACTAAAGACTAATCACTGGTGAAAACCTATTAAAATAGTTGTAAAATATATAAAAATTAATACTTTCTTTTGAGATTGTAATATAATTTATAACTATTACTGTTTTTCTGTATTTGTACTGTATTTTTACTGTTAAAAAAATGCATCCTGGTTGGATTTAGAATAGTTACCTTGAAAAACAAAGTTACCAACCTGTCATTTGAGTGGTAGTGCAATAGATATATACTTGCGGTTGTGTAACAAATGAGTATATTGGATCAGAAATCTGTCTGTAAAGCTACAGCATGAATAATGAAACGGCTCTGTAAGCTCTTCTGTTTTCTGCAAGAAATATCAAACGGACCATGGCATTTACATCTGATAAAGCCAAAAATGTCGCTTGGCCTGATTGTACGATATGAGTAGCCTCCGTGTTCTCTCCGATCAAACATGTACTTTCTTTCTTTCACAACATTACAGAGTTAAAAGTGAAAGAGGAACATTATTCTGCCCGAGGCATTTATAATGACACCGCATAATAATAAAGAGTCTCACCTTCTAATTAACTGTTAAATGCCAAGTCTTTTCTCTATTACTGGTATTTGCAAATTGCAGAACCTCTCACTTGCACTTCAGGCAGGATATTATAAGTTCTCTTTTTGGCCTTTAAAGAGATGTGAAGACGACAGTCTGAGGATTAAACTGTAGCACAGTTTGGATGTTGAGAATTTTCAGGGCTGTTAATTCCTGGAAAGGGGTTTAACCGCCACTGTTGTGTCCAAACATCAGTTCTTCCTCTGAGTTCAGTGCACTGGCATTTGTCCTCCACCGTTTTACATGGATGGATGTTTTTGTACTGAGGCTAATTTAGACATAACACATAGCGACGCGGTGGCTTCCTCTTATGCAGCGAAGTGACTTATGTACACACAGCACACCAGGGGTGGGAACTGAGACAGACCAGCTAATGTAGATTTGCCAGTGGAGCTTTTAGGAAGCTATTGATCTGATCTGAAAGTGCTTCAGTCAGCCGTAAAAATATCCATTATTGCTTTTATTCAAGACATTTGGGATGAAGAATGAAAACTTGCTAATTTGTGAATTTAACCCATGTGAGTCAGTTTAAATGGAGAGCACAAATGTTAACAAAAAAAAGAGAATTCCTAGCAACCACAACTACAAAAAATGTATTCATTTAAAAAAAAAAAATTATTTTAAAATGCTTTTTTTGTTTGTATATATATATATTTTCCATGTACTAAAGGCTAAGCAGAATTGTTTTGGATTATCAGTCTTGCATAAGTCAGTGATCAAAAACAACATTAATTTTGAGGCATTATTATTATTTTTGTGCAGTTTTGTACAAATTTCTCAGTGTATATATACAAGACATCTTATGGTTTACAACCTATAAGAAATATTATGGTTTATCAATGGGTTTAATTTTTTATCCCAAAGGTCCTTAGAAGAAGCTTTATTTGTACCTATAGTGTAAAAAAGAAAGGGAAATATTGAAAGTTTAATGAAAGTGCATATTTTTGTCAAAGTGTATGCTGTTTGCTTTAATTCAGCCAAAATAGTCACAAAGCTAAAATTATAGACACAAATGTTATATAGATGCACAAGAGTTAAAAAAAAAAAAAAAATGTATTATTATGTTTTGTATGCCAGGACTTATCATAAATGGCAGACAGAGAGAACATAGCTGATGTTATCATGCTTACAGATCTAACTAAAGAGATTACGAGTTTAACAAGCAAATTCTCTGCATGCTCAGCTGCTCTGTGCAGTGATTCAGTGATTAACGTCTCTTCTGTCAGATCTTTAGACCTTATTCTGCTAGCATGTTTCTGTTCAGTTATGTGACATGAGTGTTTGTGTGTTACAGGAGGGCTGTATCTGAGTCTGTTTCTAGTGAACGGGAACGCAGAACGCGTGGAATGGCTCAGGCAGCGTTACGACAGTGGAGTTGAAGTCAATCTGGAGAAGGAGGCCGACCTGGCATCTGCCGTTAGCCTGCTACGCCTCTTCCTGCAGGAGCTCCCAGAGCCCGTCATCCCTGCAGGCTTACAGGCACAAATAATGCAGCTCTATCAGGGTAGGTCAAGCTTCCACCGTGTCCTTTTCTGAAGCCAGCTGTCCACATTGGCTTAAGTTGAATCTCTATGAATTAAAATGCCCGTTTTTACCATCTGGAATGTTCTGGCAACTTGAAAATCTTGAGTTATAATTGCATCATCAAAGCACCGGTGTTCTTTCACACCTTTACATCACTCTGCTCGCCTCTGACTTTCACGTCATCAACATTAATAACCACACATCCCACTGAACCACCTTCTCATTCTGACCTTTAGATTACAGCAGCGAAGAAGAGCTGGGCAGAAACATGAAGTACTTCCTTCAGCAGCTGCCGCAGGTCAATTACAGTTTGCTCCGCTTCCTGTGCCGTTTCCTGTCCGGTGTGGCGTCTCTACAGGAGGAGAGCTGGAGCTTAGGAGCTCTTGCTGCTGTCTTTGGGCCTGACATTTTCCAGTAAGATGCTTTCGCCATTTCTGACAGTTTTTAAAGATAGGCACAAACAGGTTTCTTTTTTTCTTTCCAATACAACACATCCTGTCATTAGCAGGCCCACACAGAATCTTTTTCACAGTTTTGGTTGTGTGGGCAAATCTTAAATATGGTGAAATTATAAATAATGCTGAGACAAATCTAAAGGGGCAGGCTAGAAGATCTATAAAAGCTGACTTCAAAGATAAATCTATAAATAAATTTAAACTGAAATGTGTCATATCTGCAGCATTGGTCTCACCAAACTGAATAACAATGAGTATATTGAATGTTTTAAACTGATTCTTTAACACTCGGCCATTGGGCTGTCATATAAATGGTCCTGCCCTGAACTCACAGTAATAATTAGTGGATAGTTAACCTAAAAATGAAAATGTAGTCACAATTTTGTTGAACATAAAGGAAAATGTTTAAGACAGCTGAAAACCGTAGTAGGTAAAACAAATACTATGGAAGTCAGTGGGCTACTGGTTTCCAGTTTTTTTCCTTTTGTATTTAGCAGAAGAAAGAAAGCCAAGCAGGTTTGGAACAAGTGAAGGATGAGTAAATGATGACAGAATTTTCAGTTTTGGGTGAACTGTCTCTTTAAGTTAATGTTTTAGAATCGGGTTATTCAAATCATGTAACAAATGAGCAAAGTTTTGATCGATCACCATTGGGGAGATTAGTCTAAAGACACGTTGAGATGATATTGAAAACATTGAAAATTACACATTTCAACTTTTAAACCATTTCCTGTGTTTTCCGTTCTGCAGTTTAGACACAGATGTGGAGGATCTGAAAGAGCAGGAGTCGGTCAGTCGAATTCTGGCAGAACTGCTGGAGAACCAGGAGGAGTTCTTTGAATCGGAGGACGAAGACATCTCCAACACCAATGACTACAGCTCTATTAATGACCAGGTGAACTTTCAGCCCTCTATTAGTGTGCACTTAATAGTGCTGTTTAACTGTATTCACATAGGATACTATGGAAATCTGATGCCGTTCATTAAAAATGCCCTGAAAATTGAATGAGGCGTGCACCAATCAGTCAGCCACAGATAATGGATGATATTGTAAGTCACTGTGAGGATCACACTATATATGCCCTGAGAAAGATTAATGTTTTTGCCTAGTGGTCTGCATATGAAATTCATTCAATTTTTACAGCCTGTTTATTTAGAAAATTGGTAGGAATGATTGGTAGAAAGTGTAATTACATTAATTTGGCTCTGATGTAAAAATTGACAAATGTGAAAACCAAACTGATAGAGCGGTAAAAAACACATTTATGGCGGCAAATCTAAAAATACTTACTAGAGAGATGTTCACGCAAGTTAATCCTGGCGTAACATTACTCTTGTCAATTATTCATTAATAGTGGTTTGTGTTACTTAAACCAGATCCTAAAGATGGTAAGCAAATCAAAGATTGTAATACTTATTTGGAGCTCGTATTGAATAAAATGACATGAGAGTTTTCAACATATTTCCTGTTTATTCCACCGCTAATTGTTAGTGGAGCACTTACAAATGCTGCTGTGAATGCTGCTATATGTTTGCTTTTTAGATCAATGCGATTAGATTAAGTCAGTATTAGTTTTATTTCTTAGAAAATACTTGCCCAAACCTTACAAATGCGATTTTGAGATTTTGAGTTTTAAAAGGCGATTATATACTTATGCTTTGTGTTTGTTTAAAGCTTTTAAATCGTGTACTGCCTACCCCAGTTCCAGGTGGAGGCAGCGCTTAACACAGGCAGATGTGAAGCTCAGAGAAAGGAGAAGCAGTGTTAGAAGGTTATTATGTCTGCAGTGTTATGTAATACACGGAAGCTCTCCAAAGGCGTGTCTATTCTGTTCGGTATGTTTTTGTGCGTTTGCAGTCTGCTGGTTTTCTCGCACCAAAGAAACGGCTGTGATTTTAGTTTTCTTCGAAAGAGCAGATTGTTTTAAATCTTATTTGTGTCACACTCTGCGTCCTTTTAAGGGCCTTGAGATTTCTGACCTCACAAGATTTACATAGCTGCTTTCTTCATATATACAGGAAGCAGTCAATAATGGAGTGTAAATTCTTTCCATGAGACTTCTCCTTCTACTTTCTGTCAGACTGGCAAAAAAAGAGGAAGCAGCCCTTTTGTAGAAAGACAATACTAACCGCAGTTACATAAGTGAGTGATGTAAGTTTGGTACAGGCACCTGCGCTAATCAGCAGGGATACCTTTTTTTATTACAAACAGAATTATGCAGACATTCCAGGTTAATCTGAAAGACCTAACCTGGCGAGCTGCCTTTGTCTAATCTCTACATGAGCAGCCGCCTTTTAACTGTCATTGAGTCACTCAAATGACTGATTTAAAATGCTTGACGTAGACATAACTCACGAATGATTCAATTAGAATGCTCTAGGGATGACATTTTTGTCTGCAAAAATCTGAAATGCATTTATTTTTACTTTATTTATTTTTTGTAGCACTTTCAGTTTCATCACTCTGTGGCCCATAGATTTTTGAATGCCTGTGGTTAAAGGGTTAGTTTGACAAAATTTTGAATTCTGTCATTAATTACTCGCCCTCATGTCATTCCAATTCCCTGAGATCTTCATTCATCTTTGAAACATAAATTACGATATTTTAGATGAAATCCAGGAGCTCTCTGGCCTTTCACAAACAGCAAGGGTCGTGAGATGGTTAAAGTTCAGAAAAAGAACCAAAAACATTGTCACATCTTTACATGTGTGGTTCGACTGTAATCTTACAGAGCTCCAAGAAAATATGTCAATATGACTTTGTTTGCTTATGTCATTTTTTTCAGCTGCGCCTGGTCAGGTCCTGTTTACTACAGGCAATGCTGCGGTTGCTTGTTGCTCTGTTGACTTTAATGGCAATACATTGTATTGCCAGTAGCAAATGCATATGTTTTAAAAACAAGTAAGCTATATGAACCTGATACTTTTCAATGATATCATTGAATTAAATGGAATTGGATATTATGGAAGAATGTTTTCACAGAGGCCATCATAATGTTTTATTGTTTTGCCTTGTTACATTAGCAAATTTTCCCCACAATTTCTATTTTTGTTGTAAGAAGATTGTTATTAGTGTAACAATGTATAAAAAGCACAGATCATACAGAAGTCACTTCACAAACAAAAATTAATTTTGTTCGGGGCTGCATAATATGCATAATATTGGTAAAAACAGCATTGTGATATTTTGTTTGTCTGGGATTTATTTATTGCGATATAACAGATGACTTCACTTTAAGTAGTTCTGTTTGGAAACTATTTGTTTTAGGTTGATCGCAGTGCTTTTGTAGGAAAATGCAAAAGATTCAAGAGTTTCAAATAAAATAAACAGTTCTTTTGCTCTGTGGTCAAATTAATACACATCACATTTTGGTGCCTGGTCAGCTTTTTATTCCTACTTGACATTATGGGTGCACACATTGCACAACAGTAGGTTATAGATCAGTGATTAAATGGTATATTGTTCACCCTAAATTAGTGTGGTGAATATGCATGACCAACATAAACTATTTGCCAAATCAGCATTAGGAAGTCTTTCACCCACACATGAAATGTCAAATTAAATGGATTCCTTTTGTAGTGCTTAGATTTGTCTGTGAAATTTTGGTGAGCAACTGTAAATAGGAACTTAACGCTATTGGCAAGTGAAGTATTCTTGACCAGCCATTCACAGCAATGATTCCTTTTAGTCCTTCCTAGGTTGGCAGCTCATTAACTTTGGAAACTGAGCTCTACCCACAGCCTAGATCAGATTGAAACAGAAGATATTATTTGCTTCACTGGGTTATTCCTCTTCAGACATGCTTAGAGCTATTAGACATTTCAGATGGCCACTGCTGAAAAGATCGCCCTACTGTAAGAGAAAGAATGGGAGCATAAGAAACAGAAGGGGCAGACACAAATGCAAGCAGCAGGGGGACGTGACCTATCTGGATTCAGGCCAGTGCTCAAGGAGCTGGCATATGCTGAAATGAATACGGGCATAAATCAGAGATTTAATTCTATGCATGCCTTGCTCAGGAGGCTCTCCTACACTCTGATCACATGTCTCACTCAGGGCTCCTTCTCCTGAACCAAAGTTTGGCATGCTTTAGAGTTGAATAAAGCAATTGTTACATATAAGCAGTGTTGGTAAGTTACTACAAAAAAAGTCATTCATTAATAATTACATCATTAGAATTGTATTTAAATTACTTCTCTAATTACTAATTACTTAGTTACTCAATAAGTTATTTATTTAAGTCAATATTAAGTATGTACATAAATGGATAAACAATAGAAATTTAAATCTTAATTGATTTATCTTTAGTCAATTAGATTCTTATAGTTTTGTTTAAAAAATATAACATTTAAATTTTAAACGTGTGTATCAAAATGCAAGACTTTTGAAAGAAATAACACCATATTTCATACATATATCGACAATAATTGTATTAAATTCCATTGTTTCTTAAGCATGTACAATTGTAAAGATCTTTCTTTAGTTGAAAAATGCAATTATTATACAAAATGTCTGAATAACAAAAAAATATATACAATTGCTATTGTTCTTTGATTGTATACCTTATATTGTCATTAACTAATACATTTTTATCTTAAGGTTATGCAATTGTTTTGATGTAGTCTTTAATTGAGAGGTAGAATTATTCTGCAAATTATATTTGCAAACCAAAAAAAAAATTATACAGACTGTATTTACAGCATTTTTAGCAAGTAATTAACTAATTAAGTTACCTAAAAATGAAAAGTAATATTTTTTTCAGCAGAAAAATAATTTAATTAAAGTAACTAGTTGCTTTGTAACGAATTACAACCATATAAGATTAAATCATTTTGATAATTGCATTTTATTAAGTGACTATGGGAATGAATGCTGCCTATTTAAGGAGAAGAGCTTAATAATGACCAATGACGGTGGTTTAATCTCCCTAGTAACACTGTTGTGTTGTGGGTTTGTCATTCAAACTCTGGTGACCGTAAAAGGATGTGTCCTTTTTGTTTCTCAAATTCCTGTTTCCGCCCTGAAGTGTTCGGACGTGTCAAAGCCAAACACAGAAATAAAGCAGGTCAGTGTGCAGCCCTGCAGATCTTTCCGCCCACAGATGCTGAGCCTGTTTTTCTGATTCTCAGAGGCTGTGAGATGTGTTCTCTCTTCGTGTGGGTTGTTTTTCCTATTTGGTTTGTGTGTGCACGCTTGACAGCATTTCTTTTTTACTAATTAATGAAGAGCGCCTTTAATTAGAGACTCAGTCAGCTCTCCGCTGTTGGTTTTTGGTATGCAGATGTTGTTGTATCAACTGGAGAACACATATTAACAAAGCCTGTGAGGCCAAACGAAAGCTACGTTTTTGCAAGCTTCAGCTTCTAGGAGGTATTGAAGCATCATTGGTGAACTGTGAGGATGTTTTCTCCACCTTGGCTGCATCATCTTTACTTAAGATTGCATGCTGGGGGTTTGACAGCACAGCCTAATTAGGACAGTGTTAGGGAGGGACCACTTTTGTTCACTCTTAGGTGTGATTTTATTTCCATATTTCCTCCGCAAATGTTATGTAACAACAAATAGTGATATTAATTTCATAATTTAAAAGCAGATCACAAAATAAGCTATTTTAGAATTAGAGGGAATTAATTAGTTAAGCGGAATTAGTGTATAATTAGTACACATGAATAACATATCTATACATATGTTACATATGCAATGTGTTGTTGTTTATTATTACGATTATTATTATTATGTAGGACCTCAAAGACCCATGCTGTTGAAAAAATTGAGATGCACTGGAGGCTTTTTTTTTCTGAGTTGAAAGCAGATAAAACCAAATTATGAGGTTTCTTTAGATTGTTGTGTCTTAGATATACGATAATTGAATCTATAGTAGGTTTGTTGTCTAAAAGATAAATGAGAGGGAATGGTGAGCATAGAGAGGTGTGAAAATACAGGCATCCTCGGAGTCCTCAGCAGCCGCTCTGCACACTGCACATGACTCATATCTGCATGGCCACTGAACAGCAGCCCCGCTTGGCCAATCAGATGTGGAGGGAGATGGTTGCCTTGGCAACATGGCAGCGAGACTGCAGCAGATGCAGAGTGCATTTGATCATGTGCTGGTGCCAAAGTTTGGGTGATATGAAATACTGTAAGCTATATTTATATGTGGATGTGTAGCCCTGAACACTATGTGCCATGCTTTGAATGCCTCTAGTTGTTTTGGTTGCACATTTTTCATTTAAACCGATTTTTCATATGGACTGTAGAACTAAACTCTTAATACAAACAAGCACTCAGATGCAAGATATGAGCATGCGATAATGCACCTGATCAATTAATTGTCTCATATTGCATTTAACATGTTACAATTATAAAGCAGAATTGGGTAAGCTAAATTGTCCGTAGTATATGTGTGTGAATGAGTGTGCATGGATGTTTCCCAGTGATGGGTTGCAGCTGGAAGGGCATCCGCTGCGTAAAACATATGCTGGATAAGTTGGTGGTTCATTCCGCTGTGGCAACCCCTGATTAATAAAGGAAATAAGCCGAAAAGAAAATGAATGAATGAATTATAAAGCAAATGAATAAATAATAGTAACAAATATGATTTTACATATACAATTAAAGACAAAATTTGTAGCCCTCCTGTGAAATTTTGTATTCTTTTTCAGATATTTCCCAAGTGCTGAATTATTGATGATTGTTGAGTTCAATATATTATTTTAGAACAGTTTAGATATTCTAATGAGACCGTAGCATTCAAAAGAAACTCCAGATGCACCTGGTCACTGTTAACCTGATGAAGGCAGTTGTTTGCCGAAACGCGTAGGTGCAGTTTTAAGGAATAGCCATGTCAGTAAAGGCTTTTTTCCACATTTTTCGAGTGCCTTGGACTGATTTTTGTTGTTTATTTCTCAAGTGCTGTTTAATGGTGACATTGTTTTGAGATTTGATTTTCAACATTTTAGTACATAACTAATAGCTAATTTCTAAGAACTCATTTCTTTGGTCTTTGCCATAATAGCAGCACATAATATTTTACTGGCTATTTTGCAAGATACTGGAGTATTTAGCTTAAAGTGTAATTATAAGGCCTAACTAGGTTAACTATGAAAGTTAAATTAATTAGACAAGTCATTGAAAACTGCATTAAAAACTGCTTTCATTCCAGCTGAAATAAAAGAATTAAGACTTTCTAAGGACAAAAATGTAATAGAAAATACTGTGAAAAGTATCCTTCCTTAGTTCACCCAAAAATGAAAAATTAGTTTTTTATTACTTGTAATTACTACGTTCCAAACTCCTGAGATCGTCATTTATTTTCAAGATTCAAATTAAGATGAATCCTGAATCCTCCATAGACTGCAAGGTTTCCGACTTGTTTAAAGTCCAGAAAAGTACCAAAAAACATAATCAAAACAGATGTTTTCAGTGGTTCAATCAGACTATTATCAAGCTACAAAAATCTTTTTGTGTGCACATAAAACAAAAATAACTTTATTCAACAGTTTCTTCTCCTCAGTGTCAGTATATTGTGCACATTCACAAGAACTCTGTGTGTCACGCTCTGTCACCTGCTGATGTATTACCTCAAATGCTCCTGTGCTTTGTTTCAAACAGAAGAAGCCATGTGGACATCCATCGTGTTACATCAGTGCACAGTGTACTGAAATAAAGTCAAAATTCAGATGTTAATACACAAGCATTGGTCTTTAAATTTCCGCTATTCCAGCCCGATATAAAAGAAACCAACAATAAATATATGCCCAAACAGACTCTGTGGATTTTTTTTTTGCTATTTCTGCGCAGAATTTTTTACAAAAAGAATTTGACAGTATAGTAACTAAAGACCTAACACATGTAATAAAAAAAATATACTTTTAACTTTTATTTAAAGATTACAATGCGAATCTGATTCAATTTTTTTTTTTTGTAAAGAAAGACTCCATTAATCCATCTAGAAAACTGAAAATATAACTTTTTTGTAATATTAATATTTCAAGCTGTATTGTAAATAAATGATATAAACATTTGAATATTATTTAATGATAATACTGAAATCAATTAAAAAACTGAATAAATATATATATATATATATATATATATATATATATACACACAGATTTACATGAGTAAATAAATAGACTCAATTATGGGATAAAAAAAAATTTGAATTTCAGATTCCGTGTGGGTCTAGTGATTAGCTAATTATATCATTTCGATTTTGATTTTCAATTTGCCCTATATCAAATTCCTAACAACATGATACATTACAGCCTTTCATAACATTCTGTAGTTATCGCTAACACACGTGTGATGTCATGAGTAGGGCCAAACAGAATCTGCGGATATTTTTTGCTATTTCTGCTGAGAATTTTGTTAAAAATCTGCGGATTTATGCAGAATTATTTTGGCAGTATCGTAACTAAAAACTTAATATATGAAATTTAAAAATAACAGCTTTTTAACTTTTATTTAATGTTTACAATGCAAATCCATCTAGAACCACTTGTTTGGTAAACAAAGCAAGTCTCTTATATAATATATCTACTGAAAGACAGAAAATATGACTTTACACACTGTATTGTAAATAAATCATATGAACACTTTCATATTAGTCAATATTATTACTGAAATTCATTTAAAAACTAAATAAATATAAATTTACACAAGTAAATTAATAGACTCAATGATGGGCCAGAAATCTGCGGATGCCTAGTCATGAGTCACCAGTTGTACCCACAGCAGGGGTGAAAACTCATAAGCAAGCTGGCGTGTAAATTAGCCTCCCTCTATATTAGCAGCATAGGTGTGGGATATTGCATAATAATAATGCATCTTTTCAAGGGGACGAGGTGTTGACATGTAATCTAATGCTTACGGAGAATTAGAAATAGATGCTGCAGACTGGTGTCATCAGGTTTGTGGTAATCAAATTCCCCCCTCTCTCACCCCTACAGATCACCGAGCTCCTGGAGGAAGAGAAGTTGGATGCTTGCGAGGAACTCCCGCGAGATGGAGAGGACGGTCCATCCTCCCTGTCCCCCAAACATGCCCATGTCACCCCCTCCTCCAGGTAAAAGAAACCCCGCTTTTAGAAATGTCTTCATCTGGGAGCTGTTCCGTCTGTGGTCCCGCTCTGGCATCTTCCCTGTGCAATTTAATATGAGCATGTATATATGTATTTAAAGACACAGTAACTCAAGTTAGCATCATGCACACTCATATCTGTGCCACTTGCTTGCTTATGACATGTTTTTCCACTGACATTTGTTTATAGACCTTTATGCCTGTTCAGCATTTTGGGTTCAGTATGATTGTTTTCTTTGATTGTTTTCTTTTTTACAAAAAGGATACATTAAATTGAGCAAAAAATATATATATTTTTGTTTTATTACTATATTTTGTTTACATTAATCAAAGAATCCTGAAAAAATATTTTACTGTTTCCACAATAAACTTTTTTCAAAAATAGTAAGAAATATTTCATGAATAGCAAATCAGCATATTATGATCTTGTGAGATACAGAATGGCTGCTGAAAAGTTAGCTTTTTACCACAGTAATTAAACATTTTAGCATATTTAAACAGAAAACTTGTATAACAATCATTACAAATTTTAACATTTTACAATAATTAATGTTTTACTGTATTTTTGATCAAATTGATGCAAGTTAGTGAGCACAAGGCACTATCGTCAAAAACATTTAATAATCTTATCAACCCCAAATTTTTGTTTTCTGCTTTAGTTGTATTTTATTTTTTTATAGACAAGATTGTTCTGACAGTTCGTGCAAAAAATTATCCGACTCCCTCCTTGAAATTTCATATTTCCTTATTATTAGCAAATAAATTTGATCATTAGTAATCATTGAATGATTTTTCCCTGTATGGAGGTTTTGAAAGATTGAACAATGTCAAAAAAGATGGCTTATTATTAGGAGTGCAAAAATACATTTGGCTCATAAGATGATACACAATATTGGTTTACGAGAACTTGATAAGAATATACACAGTATTTTAAAGAAATCATCAGTTACAAACATGACTATAAAAATCGATGCGGCACTCACATGACTGTTGGAAGTATCGCACACCAGATGCACACATTTGAATGTTATTTAATATAAACCTATTCAGATGGTGCTCTGTGGCGCGGCAGAAATATGAACAGTGTCCTGAGTCGTAGCTGGGCGCCGCAGACAGCCGCCGACTTGTGGCGCCGGTGTGCGTACACTGATAGAAATCTATGTTTAGAATTCTAAAATGCATGGCGCTGCGTGAGCGGCACATCCGGTGTGCGACCCCCTTAATGAATTTCACAATGGGTTTCAATTATCATTTGCAGCAATATATAAGCACTGTTAGGTTTTCACCACAAACTGACAAAATGACTGGCTTCTCTTCTTGTAAGGTTTTCATACTTTAGAATTGTGAATTAATTATGAGCTTAATCTAACTATAATCTAAACTGTATAGAGATCAGTGGTACTGAACAAGCATTCTACAGTTTTTCAGATCGTCTCATTACACAACATTTTATCACACTTCTTTTTGTCCCTTGGTTATAGTGGAGCTAGGAATTTTCCCTAAAAAGTAGTTTCTAGCGTGAGGAGTTCATGACGCAAATGTCTGATGTCTCCTCTCTGTCAAAACTCCTCTGATCACCATCATCCTACTTTGTTGCGACCCATAAGTGACTTCTCAGCAATGAGTGACCTATCAGCCATCAGGGCTCTGATCTCTCTTATCCTTTGTTCTCCTTCTGCCCTCTGAAGTCGATCGGGACACCGATTCAGAGGGCATGGTAAATGTCAGGCGGCCTTACCTTGATGTCATATTATAAAGCTAGCACTTCAGAGCCATATCAAGTCAATGAGTCTGTAGTCTTTTTTTATGTGTAGCTGTTTTTATAGACATGCTCCAGATTTTAAACTTGGTATGTAAGGGTGTAGAGAGAATGATTAATGGCTGTCATTATCCTGTAACTCTTCCCTTGAGACATGGGCAGTCTGCCGAGAGGTGTCAAGGTACTGCAGAATGGATCGGTCAGACGCGTGCTAAACTGGAAAGATGTTTTGGACAGAATGCCAAACATTTGAGACTCAAATCAGTGATGATAAGGTAACAGTGTTTGGCCCATTTGTTCTGTGTTTAAGCTGATTAAACCTTTAACTCTAATAAACAGACTGTCGTAAGATTGTGGCAAAACAACATGCGCAGTCGAGAAATCCTTGACATTGCTGAAGTGAGACTTGTTTCCTGTGGAAAGAATGCAAGGAAGTATTTTATTTGTTTTGGCTCTGCTAGTGTCATTGTTTTTGTTCATTTACAGTTCGGTCCTCTGAAATGAATTATTTGAAAACTCAGGTAAGAGTAATAACTATATAAGTATAGTTTAGTCATGATTCAGTACATATCTCGGTTTTTACTCTTTATTTTTACTTATTTATTTTTTTGAACAAGCAGAGGTGTTTTCTTACAATCAGCTACAGAACTGAAAAGCTTCTTGTGATACTAAAGTACAAAATAAATAGAATAATGAAAAATAAACTTTATAATTAGGAAGTTTTTAATGGTCAACCCTCTCCTAAAACAACAGAAAAACAGTAATTGCACATTAAATTCAAGATTCAGTAAGGTTCAAATCTCTGAAATCTCTTTTAATGTAAATGCTAGCATGGGAGGTCCATTCATCTGTTAATGCAGCAGTGAGAGCAGTGGACAACTCGTGTTTAATTACAGCTCTTGCGTGTATGTTTAGAGAAGGGATCACAGACTGGCTTATGTGTGCAAAAGATGGGGCAGTGTCATATTTTAATTATTTTTTTGTTTAAACTTACTTGATGGATGTGTGTGACCATTATACACTTGTGTCTTTTGGAGTGTCTCGCACATTAGCACTCTGTCAAGACTTCAACTTCAGCATGCAGCACCGCTCCTAAATGTCAGTTCCAAAGCAGTGGACCAATCTGAAGAATTTGACAAGTGTTGGCAGCTTCTTTTTAAAAAAACATTCCTGTATCTAGTTATTTTTGCTATATATATATATATATATATTACATACCTAAAACTTTATTAACAAAATGTTTAATTTTGTCATTGCAAAGCTAACAATGTGACACTCATTAAAAATCTAATTTTCCTTCAGTAATATGCACTGTTGTTCAAAGTATTTGAAAGAGTTGAAAGTTTGGGATCAGTAAGATTTTTTTTTATGTTTTTGAAATAAGATTCTTTAATTTGAGCAAAAAATATAGTGAACTACCAACAGAAATTCTAAAAAGAAAAACTACCAACAGAAACTCTAATCATTCTGCTTAATATTTTGTGAAATCCATGAAAAAATTCAGATGAACTGCATTTGGCAAACTTTTATTAAAATCCAAAATCTTTTAAGTGAAATCTTTTGTCAATTTAATGTGAATAAAAATGCCGTATTGACATCTAGGTGTTGGAACAGACTTATAGTGTGCATTTATGCTGCATAAACAACAATCTCCACCAAAACAAGTTCAGACCATCTTCTGTGCGCAGCAAAGCTCCAAACGTCCTATCTGTCGACTCGTTTAAGAATCTTAGGTATACTTTACTAATCCTCCATGCTTTGAAGTGTTTGGTCTCTGCATGAGCAGATTTGGATGGCAGCTGCTGCAGTAAGTCCAAGTCAGATGCAAGCAAACACTATGATCAACAGGGAAATGGGTGGAGCAAAGCTGCTAATTAATATGAACACATCCAAATGCTTTGGCTTTAATAAGCTCTTCATCAGTGCCAGGCTGTTAAAAAAAATTGCCCACAACCATTTTCAGCACAAAAGTATTTTCTGTTTTAGGCATTTCTTTAGTTGCAGCTACTATATATGAAACCAATTGAACATCGGTTTTCCTTCCAAATCACTGTCATGATTATAATTACATTATTTTGTCATTTATTTTCTGTACAAAGATGTTAGTCAAAAATAACAATGGCTGTTTAAATTAAAATTTTAAAGCAATGGCAGCAGTGTAACCACACATATTATTTAAGTGGTCATAAGACAGGAAAAATTGGTCATGCATTGCTAAATTGTAAGTTTTAGTGAATTAAAAAAACTTTAGTTCCTTAAAGTATGTCATGAGTCATGACCCTTTTAAGGACAAGAAGGCTTTCTCATTGTAAACATCATTAAAGACATGGGCCGGGTCAGGACAGAGGCATACAGGAGCATTGTTATTTTTTCATGCTTTGTTGCTATCTCTAATGGCATGTCATTCACAGCAGTCACGGATAGCATTTTATGGCTTTTATGATATGTTATGAGGGAATCAAATGACATTTGGCATTTGACATAGGAGTCAGGATAGCATTTAATCAGTTATTAACTTCAGAGCATGCCATTTGTTCTGAACTATGTGCTATAAATACTTCTCTTTTTTTGGAGTTTACAGTTTTAAAGTTGGCATGTCTTGCAAAATTGCTTTATTGCTGCATAATTTGGCTTGTTTATCAAACCGTCAGTGGTGATATGGTCTCGTATAGTTGAAGTCAGAACAGGTAAACTGGGAGTCTTGTGTGTTTATAGATGATAAAATGAGGGAAAAGGTCGACGCATCTGTATTTGGTGTTGTCTTGAGAAAGAGCAGCGGGACTTGTTTACATCAGGTTCACGCAGCGATTATTCTTGCCCCCATTGTGCCCCAATGGAATCTGAAAGAGTGTTGCACATAAAGCTAAATATAACCGCTGCAATGTATACTTTGCCAGCTATGGAAAATACTTTTCACAGAGCCCTAAAATAAGCGGCATTAGATTGGTGTTCTTGAGTCATGTTGTTCAAGTTTGGAATGTGTGAACAGTTTTTGACACACTGCCGGTCTGCTATTGGCTGAAGGGTTATTGACCGCTTTCAGACCACTTATGAAAGCAGTGCTTGCCAGCTTCACATTATAGATAAAGAGGCCTTCACAGATACTTTCACGGTTGCTGGATAGTCATTACAGATGACTACTTGAATCTGTAGTTTGAAAAAAAGGATATGTTATTTTAACAGTGATGTTTGAAGAGTTGTTGTTTAAAAGAATAGTTTTGTTTATTTTTACTTTTGGTCCATGTTTATTAATGCATTCAATGTCTACTCTGCACATGAACATACGTGTTTGCAAAAATGTAATAACAATTAATAACATTTGCTATCTGATTTAAAAAATATATATATAGTTTCATGATGCTATTATTTGTTAGTAAGCTTAAATTTCTGAAAAAAGGATGTGGATTCTTAAAATACCAGAATATGAATGGTTTTTTTTTTTCTCCTCTTCTAAATATTTATCTTCCAGATGTTTCAAATGTGAAACAGAGCTTGCATAACTTCGCTTATAACTATAACAGAAGACATCCTAGTAGCAGTCAGTGCCATCTAATAAGTCCCAATAGACCTGATGATTTCCTCCAAGTATTTTATATATCATTTTTCCTTGACATCTCTCATATTTTAATGACTGGTTTTAGTTGAAATCTGGAAAACTTCAACTATCTGCCTGATTCATAAGAAAAACAATGATCCTCAGCATTGTCGTGGAGACTTATGAGTCTGTATGATGCACAAAGTCTCAAAACGTTTTGGCATGTAGACTGGAGATAAACTGTCTTATTTAATCTGGACCAGACAGGGTTTTTGAAATCCTGATAGAACACTGATAACATCTATAGTAGGGCTAAAAGATAAATCGCATGCAGTTGTCGTGCACATTTGTCTATAAAGACAGCTCTATAATCAACACTGAAATCTCCAGGACGTGTGTTCAGCTGGAGCAGCATTTATAACACAAAGCCGTAGTTCTGTCAAACTACACATAGTATCATATGCGATATCATTATGTGATAGTCAAATCGCAAAAAATCATTCTCCGATATTGACAGCTGTTTGCTTAGCTTCTTGGTGAACAACAGTCTTTGTAGTAAATGTTGCTAATGTTATACCTGAAAGCGAGTGCAAATACCACATATGATGTGGTTTTTACTCAACTTACTTAATAGCTTCAGTCGAGTGTTTGAAATAAGTCCTAGTGTGAAGTAATGTCTTCTTACACAGAATAAAGCATGCAAGATATTTCTTAATAGCATTCTAATAAGCAGCGACAAAGGCATCATTACATTCTTTATTATCAGGAAAATTATAAGAACTCATATGTTGTCGTGGTAATTTTTGTTTATCCCATTGTATCAAATGATTGCAGTTATATCTTATGTTTATCCTACTTTATAAAGATTTACCATATTATTTTCCATAATATTTCCTGGGTTTATATAAACATATTTGGTTGTTCTGTGTGACTCGTCAGAGAGGCCTTCAGAGGAAAATTACTATTGATCACAGCACCGTACTTTCCTCGCATGATGTGCAAGACAATCGCAGATTTTGCTAAATCGCAACTACCACTGCTCTTTATGTTGATATATAGTTCAGCCTTAATCTATAGAATTTTAAATGTTATACATGTTGGTATTAATGTGTTGCTTTACTCTAATTCTATGACTACAATAATTAGAAATGAGATCACATTAGCTGTGTTCTGCATGGACAAGGGAAGAAAGCAAGACTGTAAACCGAAATTATTAGACAGAGCAAAACGTTTAGTAGTAGATCATTGTACATCAATTTATGCTGATGTCGTATTAATATTTACCTATTAATTAATTGCTGCAGTACACTCCAAACAAATGCTAGCTTGTCGTATCCCAGTGGTGGGTCAAATATGGAAAATGTTGGACACATGTTTTTAAATTACATTTAAAAGACACTTTTTAAACTAACAGATGAGTTTGACCATATTCAGAATCAGAATCGGTTTTATTGCCAAGTGTGCTTACACACACAAGGAATTTGTTTTGGTTACAGAAGCTTCCAGTGTACATAAAGTGACAAGTGACAACACAAAATAAATATGAGAAAAAAAAATACGACAAACATTAAACAGAGATCCAGTTAGACAATAGAGCTCTGGATGATGAATTGTTTGTACAGATTTGTTATAAATATACAAGTTATACAAGTTATAAGGTGCTGTGTACAAATGCGTATGGAGAAAGTATTGCGTTGTATATTGTTATAAGGTGCTGTATACAAGTGCGTATGAAAAGGTATAAGGTATATTTGGGTAATATTTGACCCAATGTTGAGTTGAAACAACCCAGCAGTTTAGTAATGTATCTCTCCACTACACACTATTCACAAGAAGTGCCAAAGGATTTGTAATGACCACAGAAAGGCAAGTCCTTGGTTTAACTACTTGTTAAAACTGCAGTGCTTCTTGCCTGATCTCTTTACTGGGACATTAGGAGCAGAATAAGCACCCCCTGCTACCACATCTTCCAGCAGCAACTTAATTTTCCTTGGAGGTCTCCCATCAAGGTACTGACCAGGCCCAACCCTGCTAGCTTTAGTGGACAGCCAGTCTCAGGCTATAGGGAGATCTCGCTGGTGTTGCAACAGTTTAAGGACCGTGGTACATTGTGGTACTGCAGAGGCTAGGATCTCCTTTACGGAAGCGTGTAAAGATGTGAGAATCTCCCTTGGATCAAGTCTCCTAATTTTCCCATGCCCTCTTGTACTGAGACATCAAAACAAGTGTAGTGTTGAGTCTACACCTCCATCTGACCTATCTGACAGTCATAGATGGAAAGGGCAGTAACTCCACTGCTCTTTTTAATTACCGCAGGCATTCAGACACATTTATTGGGTTTCACCCTTCTTTCGACATCCAGTCACCTGAGTATGTAGAGCAGAATGCATAACACGCAGAGTAATATGATATTCTCGGTGACCAGTTATCTACTTGCCATGAGGGCAGAGTCTGTTTTACTCTGTATCTCTCATGTTTAATAGGGTTTCTCGTTCTCATCTCGTCTCATCAAAATTAGATTGGGGATGTCAACTGGGTCATTGCGTCGATTCCTAATGCAGCTTCTTATTTTGTTTCCTGCTAATTGATATTCTTGCTCATCCCTAGAACTCCAGGAAGTGTGAAATGTACCCTGACCAGCTGAGCTTGTAGTGTTAGTTGGCAGAGTTCACCCAACAAATACAGAATTGTTTCTTTTCATTAGTAGTGATGTGAAAGAATTCTATTTTTATTTAATACAACACCAAAACAAAAATCAAAGTTTTGATTTAGCTGAAACCAGATATTGTTTATGCATAAATGAATTCAGTTATATAATAAATAATATAAACAGTGTTGATTTGCATATTTAACAGAGTTACGTATGGATTTTAATAAAATGCCTATAAACTTTTTTTTTTATGCTAAAATGGCTATACTCTTTTTATATGGCCACATTAAAGGAGCATCAAACAGCAGTATTATTAGAATTAAAAATCCAGAAAAACAAAGATTAATGAATAGGAAGCAAGCAACAAATAATGTTTGGCAAAAATTTTGTTCTCAAGAAAACCAGCATAAGCTAAATGATCTTAGTAATGAGCTTAGTTAATCCAGCACTAGCGTACACACAGCAGACATGTTTGCATGTTGCAGCTCATTTGACCCTTACAAAATCACCATCGAACAAGAGTCACCTTCAAGGTCAATGATTTCACCCTTCCGAAACTTTATCAACCAAAACTGAGAATTCAATATTTTTTTTCTGCTTTTTTTGTGAGTGATTTCAATAAATTGCTTCAGTTGTGAGACAAAAACCACTAAAGTTGTTAGTTTGCATCACCGACAAATTAATAGGTTTTGTATGACACAATGATGACAGAATATGATTTTATTTGGGCCATTCAGTTTAGAAAGGAATCCAAGTTGGTAATCATGTACTTATTTGATTTCCTTAGATCGTGAGAACCCTAACTGTAAACAGCGGTGCAGTAGGGGGTAAAAATGATCTAAAGAGTGTACAGTGACGATGTTATATAAAAGTCTAACAGGTGTTTGAGGGTTGACTTTGAGTTGGGGGAGGGAGTGCTCTGTCTCTGTGTGTGTGTGTGTGTGTGTGTGTGTGTGTGTATATGTGTGTTTATGGAGAATCGATTGGCCCAGAGCGCTAGCAACGAGGCTGCGTCAGCCGGCCGTGTATTTAAGCGAGGGTCCAGCTCTTCCACTGCAGCACTTTTTTATCAGAGTGCCGAGTCCCACACACAGGCAGGCAGCACATACAGGACTCCGCAGAATGAGCGCCGGCGGCAGCCTGTGTTTGCTCTTTGACCTGCTTATACAGACTTTAGCACCACAAAGTGCCCAATTAGGATAACCATACGCCCAAAATCTATTACCAAAACGGCTTATCGACGAGAACATCAAACTGAACATCATGGCGTGTCAAGTTCTTCTCCACAGGTAAAATCTCAAGAAATTCGATGAGAAAAAAAAAAAGATGTTTCCGGAGAGGCTGTTGTTCAGGGTGAAACACTTAAGGTGGATCGATTTGTTCCTGTTGTTTATTGTCTTGTTTATGTCCTGCATGTGACATTCTGATGAGTCTTCTCAATGCCTTTCAGATCGCATGACAGAGAGCCTTAAAACACTGCTGATGAGTTGAAACATGACCATTTGATATGGAAACTGAGGCAGAATAGTAAATCTGAGGAATCACTGCATGACACAGCATTTATTTCACACACAATTGCATTCGAGTGTGTGTGGGAGGGATGGAGGGAAAGAGTGCTGCGTATGTGTGTGTGTTTTGGCCACTTGCTGATGAGATAAAGTGCAGAGTCAGAGGAAGTCGTCTGTCTAATCTTCTTAAACCCTCGGCTGATCTCATAGTGAAACAGCATATTACTTTTAACTCTGTCCATCTCACTCTCTATATATGTGTGCTCCATTCACACTTCAGCCCTGTGGGGTTTTTTTCATGAAATGAGTTTGGCATCAATTATTATTTATTAACGCAATTTTTGTTTTCCCTTCCTGTAGAGCTGTGTGTGTTTGTCAGCACAAAAATTCAGTATAAAGGAACAGAAAGATTTTTAATTTTTTTTCATTAAAGCAGTGATTTGGTGAGGGTTTTTCTCTGACATTGTGAAAAAGAAAGCACTCTTGAGATTTTCTCAACTGATTTAATCAACATATGACAAGTTCTTTTGCATGACTAAGTGTGATTGTATCTCTATCCTGTCAATCTGGAAACCCACTGGAAGTGTGCCATTCATGAAAGATTATGATTGTTTTTTGTGTGTGTGCGCGCCATTTTCTCTTGTTATGAGGCATTGTGGTTCTTTCTCTCAGTAAGGCTGCTAGGTGTACAGTATTGTACCTTTTGTTTAGCTTATTTTGTTTTTGCCTGATTTCCATATACTTATTTGCTTCCAATCAAAATTGTGGTTATCCAATCTAGTGGTTATCCTGATGGTTGTTTTTGTTCATGGCTTGCAATGGTTTTATGAATGGGGAGAAAAACATTGCTGCTGGAAAAGTGGACCGGCATTAACCGACTCTATTAGGGTTTCTTTGAATATTAAAAATAGGCACCATTCTCTATAATGTTTTGATGCTTGATATATTTTGGATTTAGTTTTACTTTCAAACAAAAAATCCGGCAGTCCAACATTGATGATTAATGTCAATCATGTCAGTTATTAAGCATAAAATAAATATCCTCATTCATTATCAGCCAAACAATCTTTACCAGTCTTAAGTTTTATTTGCTTCTCAGACTGAATCACTGACATCAGAGATCAGGTGATGTCTTGTAGGGTAAATGAATGGAAAAATGTTACAGAAGGTTCTTTATTAGAGTGTTTCATGCTGAGTAATGCACGGTCAGTGTGGACGCATTACTGTAACTGATATCTCTTACTGCCCAGAGAGCTCTGTGTGGGCAAGATACTGAATATGACTTAAACAAGGCTTATTTTGTTCCCTCTTGCAGTATCGAGCGATGCACTTTTCAGTGCTGACAAGGAAAAAAAAAACTCCCAAGTACATTTTTCTAAAAGTGTTACTCTAGTTGTCCCAGCAGTTTCCTTCCTTCATGATGTTTCCTCTTTTAATGGCCATGCTATTTTTAAATAGAGATTTTCATTTGCCTTGTGTCTAAATTTTGATATCTGAAATGACCCATTCAGAGTTTTGTTGCCATATAAAATAATTCAGTGCAAATAGATTTAGTACAACTGAGCCAACTGATGATCTGATTGAGTTGTCAATTCTTTTTAAATAAGCCCAGATCCTAGAAATCAGAAAATCATTTGATGTTTTGACCTTGTAGACTAGCACTAGAGTGTTGCAGGTTACATAGACTGCAGGTAGCAGAAGGTGTCAGGTGTTGTCTGGATTTTCCTTTTTTCATGGGATGACTGTTTGAGCACAAGCCTTTCTAGCAGTCTAAAGAGCTTAAGGGGTCAAGACTTTACACCACAGACCACACAGTTGCCGTCAAATGACTCAGATATCTTTTAAAGCTGAACCTCACACCCATCTTGTTTCTGTATATGTTTATTGGCATGGCACATGTTTGTGTGCTGAACGTATGGCAGAGCACCTGTTGTATCCGTCAAGTCCTTATTTGTTCATGCTCCAGAACCTGACACGGGTGCTAACAACCACTGGGCAACTAGTGTTATGTAAGCAAGAGTTCTTAGCATGCCTGAATATGTTTATGGGACTGCCCCCAATTCCTCTCAGATGCCCACTTCTTAACCCTCCTGATGTTTCCTGTGACCTTTACGGGAAACAAAAAAACATGTTTTTCCACAGTGTGCGTGACTCATATAATGTACACTAAATAATGCTTCTTTTCGGTGATGGTACATACTAAGGTTATTATTGTAAACAGGGCCTTGGTTGATAAGAGGTTACAGTTTATATCATTCTAATGTTTCCTTCCTTTTCCTCTTTTTTCAGTTCTCACATTGCTTCCATCAGCATTCTTCCAGGATCTGCCGAGTAAGTGTCTTCTACTTGTATACATATAAGCGTTATTATTAAGTCTTATTTAGAGTGGTATGGCTTGCTCTTTTTTTGGGGGGGTATTCTAAAACCCTGAGATGAACAACATACAAAGCCTTTCTTTGGCCGATAGGTCCATTTTCATAGTCTATTTAAAGTTAATTTAGCTGACATTAATTTGAACTATATGCAATTATCCTCTGGACTTAATCAGATTTGTTGACTCACAGGCCACAGTATGCAATAAACAGACCTTTAGGTGGACAGCAGGAAAAATTAAGCTGAACAAATGGGATTATGGTCTTAAAAGCATATAACTTAAGGGGATGCCGTCTTGCAGACAGAGAGGATGTCTTTGTGACTTAGGCATTCAGGAAAAAACAGAACTGAAAGTGGAAATCCGCCATGTTATCCATTGTTCACATTCCACTAATAGTGTTCATAATGAAACAAAAAACACTATCGTTTGATGAACAGTGGAAGAATTGCATTCAGTAATCTTAGTTTCTTACTAGTGAATTGCTGCTCAAGTGAAGCCTTCACCACCAGCAGCATATTGTGGCAGCAGAAAGTAAATGATCCCATTTCCAAATGGCCTCAGAGCAGATAATGTAATAAAGTATCTGTAACCAAACAGCTTGAGGCAAAGCGGGTGCATCTGGCACTGAGATTCTGCAGCATTAGCGAGCAGATCTAACAGAGACCACTGCAATGCTTGGGCACAGAGCACAAACAAGCTCATCTTCTGATGATTTATTGTGTGGAAGTTTGGCATGTGCAGAGGCGGTGCGACCTAGCAAGGCTTTTGGCCTGGTTGGGCACGTGGAGGGTTAGTATGGCATCCTTGTCTATGGTTTCACACAAAACATGTGACTTCAGCATAGCCACTGAAACTCAGGACACAGGAACTGTGGCAAGAGACTTGGCTGTTATAATAGTAAAGATCTAGTAAGCTCAAAACATGTCTATTTTCAGACACAAGAATCTGTGGTACTCAGAACGGAGGGTTATTTGTTAGAACGTTGAGCTTGCAGTGAGATCTCCCTGGGTGCCCTTGTTAAATAGGTTGAACAATGATTAATATGGGTACTCTGTCTCCTGGCCTCAATTGAAAGGCACGTTTTTATAGTTGTGTTAGACAACATATTGAATTTGTTTGTTTGCAGTATAATCCAGAGGACCATCCGTGCTGCAGTGGAGCAGCACTTGCTGGACCTACAGACATCCATTGACAAGGAACTCGGCAGCTATGAGAGTCAGGTGTTGGACTCCAAACCCATTCAGGGGTGAGCTTTACAACACACACACAAACTTTACTGATTATGGTATTTCTTTGTTTATCTTGGGAGTTTTATTTTCTTCTTAAATCTGTGGATAGAAGTCTATATTTGTTTTTCCTTCACAGAAACAGCCCTACTCTGAAGACACCAGGGCCTGAGGACCATGAAGATGTGCAGTCTGAATCTGAGGCAGAGACTGAGACTCTCCCAGAGGTTACAGAGGAGGGTCTGCCATCAGAGAATAGCGAGGTAAGCAGTTTGGGGTAAAGCTTATCTGGATTAATTGGGCATGCCTGTGAAACCCAGAAGAACAACCAGTGAACCAGTGGTTCTCAACCTGGGGGGGTCTCTGCTCACTGTGGGCCGCAGTTATGTAAATTAATAAAATCTAAATAAGCCATTGGCATTTTATAACAAATACACATTTTGCTAGTTATGCCAGGTTAGGAAATATTATAAATATATAATATAATGAATCATATAAATATTTGTAGAAATCTTTTTATCTTGTAAATAAATTAATGTAGATTTGCATAATTTGTGTAGATGTATCGTTTAAAAGGAGCTGGCTGATGTATATAAATAAAATTTCTAAAACATAATATGAATAATATATTTTGTATTATTATTTTTATTTACAGAAAACTAGATGAAAACAGTTTGGCGGCTTTTGAATGTTGTGGACAATAGGCAGACTTATGCATTACACAATTGCTGTAGTCTAGAACTGGCCTTGAAGATGTTTAGTCTCTCTCCTATCAACAAGGTCATTAATACACAGCAGAGCTGCTCCTCCTCAGAAGAGCGAGAAACAAGGGCCTTCCTGTCAGATAAACAGACCATCAACTGTTCTCAGCAGGCACAAGCAATCTTTCAGTTTAACAGCATGACAGAGCAAAAGAAACATTTTAGATAAAGCACTTTCTTCAAGTAACTAATTAAGTAACACGATGAGGCTAGTTCAGAAGAGCATCACCAGAGCTGATGATAAAGCTTTGACTCTTTTGCAGTAAACCATGAGGTATAATAAAGTGAGGAGTGTGTCCGGGGTGCTGGCACATTGACTACTCTGATTAACAGTCTCTTTGGGGGAGGCTTCTTCTTGCCCTCCACACATGCCTAAAGTTCTTGTGGCCTGGCCACAGGTTAGGAACATATGAACTGGGTCGCCTTCTTTTAATAGCAAACCCTGAAGAATGACAGCACCACCTGCTCAACGCAAACAACTCCCTCCGAGAGACACCCTATTCCTCATTCTTATCAGCTGCTGACCTTGAGACTCAATCATCATTAAACACGCACACAAGGCCTAGATATGAGTGTTCGAATGGCTTCGAGAACATTTGGCATTGTGCAGTGTCTCATTTGCACTTGTAAAGCTGTTTTTGCAGTCGGTGGTAATTGCCCTTCATTTGCCCACAGGAATCTCAAGGTTCTCAGCTTAGCAGCCCTATCATGGAAGAAAGTTCTCGGATGGACCTTGACACAGAGACTCTCATAGAAGCCGAGAGTCTTGGCATGGAAAGGTTAGATTGCAAGTGCTAAATATACCATTTTTGGTAAATCGGGGTGAGAAATCAAGTTAATTCCATCAGAATCGTTTATGGGATTTTGTCTGAAGGCAGATTACTCCAATGCAGATCAAATTTTCTCTTTTTATCAACTTTGAAGTAAATATTTAAAAAAAGAATTGCTTACACTACTCAGTCTGTTACATTTTATGCTAGCTACTCGAGTAATATTTTTAGTGCCATTTGAGTGGCATTCATATTTTGCCCCCAGATATGTAAGACCACACATTGAGGATGTACAATAGAACTGTGCTTGAATACTCTGGCCAGGCATTGGTGTCTGTGTTCCTGTAGTCACGTGGGGTTTATTTCTGGACTTTATATGCCTTGCAGCCCATTAGTGAAAACAAAATGTTATAATGAAAAGAGTTTTTATTTTTAAGTTTTTAGGAATAACATTTTACAAGGAAACATACAAAATTGTTCCGTTCTTTTAATGGAAAATAATAATCGAAATTACTTGCTTTAAATAGCTTGCAAAGTTCAAATTGTGTTCTTGTAAAAACATTTGTAAGCCTGTTAGATCTGGTAACTGAGTGTCCTAGATTGCACAGTCTGTATCGTATGTGTGGGCGTGACTAGTGAAGTGACTAGTTGAATTCTTCACTTGTTTAACAGCCTTATTAATAGACTAAATATGACAGTTTTTTCCTGAAGCAAGACATTTAAAGAGCTCACATGGAATAGCGCTATAATTGACAGGCGTGAAGGGAACACATCACACAGTTGTCATTACCTCTCTGTGGAGTTCATAGTCATTTGTTTCCACTTTCACAGACTGGAGAACTACCCAGACTATGAGCAGATGGACCAGGCTGATGTTATCACCTGTGTGAGTAGATTTCAATACCACCAGGCTTCTGTCTGTTTTCCAACACTGCGAGATTGAAGCATCTAATCAAACCTCTCCAATGACTGCACAGGAGCCCGATGACTGTGACCTGAATGCTAATACTGAGTCCACAGTGCCAGCCAGCGGTTTTCAGTCTTCGTCCAGAAGCATGTTCTTGGATGGCGAACAAGAAGGTAATTCTTTCACTCCTGTCTTTATAAAATACTACAAGTAAAACATTGGGTTTACTTCTTAGGTTTTCTTATAAAGAGAGATTGCAAAGTTTTCCTGTGCAAAAAACAGCCCACCCTGAAAGCATTCAACAGCTTGTTTCTTCATTGTTGAGAAGCTATAAATTAAAACATTAACCTGCTCCAGTCCGTCAAATCTGTGGTTGATGTTAAGGCACCTGTTTGAAATCAGTCCTTTTTGTCCCATTTGGAGCAAATTGTGCGGTAATCTCTTGTAGTTTGACCAGGATCTGTCTGTGTATGTATGTGGTGGCTGAGTGTTAGTGTTCTGAAACTCCAGAGAAGAATTTAATAGATCACAGTTAAAAATAGGGAAAGTAAACTTTTATTATTCAGAAACCATCAATCTATATGGTTTGGCTTTCTCGTGTATTTGTAGATGTATGTGAATCATAAATGTGGCTCATGTGGTATAAGTGAACTCTAGTTATGACTCATTTTCTTTTAGTCATTGGTCCACAGAGGACAGCTATTGGTTCATAGCTCATTGCACTCTTCTGTGCTATCTCTCTCTCTCTCTCTCTCTCTCTCTCTCTCTCTCTCTGCCTATGCCTGGTCAGCATCATGCCCCATCAATTTCCCACCCATTGACTTCACATGTATGCACCTGCAGAGAGAAGGGAACGGTAAGTAGCATCTCCACAGCCCACCCCTGCTCGTCCAACATCCGCTGCTCCTCTCAAGTTGTTTCAAAGCCGAATTTGACCCCACCCCTTCCCCTTTAGCTCACACATCTCTTGTTTCACTATGTCTTATTTTGACCTTAATCTATGGTACACTTTCAACATCAACCACAGAGTTCCACCGTGAATGGCTTGAAATGTTTTTGGCTTTCTTTTTTACTACTTTTTTACTACTAAAACGTGTGCACTTTCTGTAAATTCTGGAAAATGGATTTAAATATGTTAATGTGTGTTGAACTGAAGTAAGAGTACTACTATTTAACTCGTAGCTAACAGCAAAATAACTTAAATGCATAGTTCACTCAAAAAAATAATAATTTGATGTTAAATTACCCTCAGGTCATCCAGGATATAGGTGACTTTTTCTACAGTAAAGCAGTTTTTGCTGAAAGATTTGTCCTCTGGTATCCATATAATGGAAGTCAGTGGGTGCCCTCACTTTGAAATTCTAAAAAACATATGCAAGCAAAACATAATTAATGCCTGTGGCTCCTGATGATTCTGAGCAAATAAACTGAACATTATTAACTTTATTAGTTCCAGAAATATTTTAAGAACAAAATGTTCAGTTTGTTGCACAGAGCATTTCTTAACACCTCAGTGCATCATCAAGAGCCACAGGTATTACTTATTATTTGTAAACATGTTTTCTTGAATCTCGAAGTGACGGCACCCACTGATTTCTATTATATGGGTACCAGCAATGGTTTCAGCTAAAAAATATTATTTACAGTTCTACAAAAGAGGAAAAGTCACCTACACCTAGTTTAGCCTGATGATGAGCAAATTAACAGCAAATTTACATTTTGTGGGTGAACTATGTCTTTAACTTAATGTAATAAGTATACAGGGCTATGTAGAGTCTTGTAAATGTGTTTCTAGGTCTAATCTGTGAACCTTTCTGTAGGTTCAGATTCCATGGTGGGGTTGAAATAAAGTAACATTGGCAGCCAATCCGAATCCATCCAACTTTAAAAAGCTCAAGCATTTAATGTTGCAGATGATAAAACCACAGCTCACGCTCATTATAAAACAAATGCTAACATCCATGGCCCTGTACCATCCACATGAATTCACTGTACCCCAGATTCCATTTTTCTAACAAACACTAGCTTTCATGACAACCGCAATCACAATTTCTGACGTCAATCAGAGCCTGGTCTGCGGTAAAGGCTCTAGTGTGAGAACGCCTTAAGTTTGAGTTGGCCCCCTGAGACTCTGACTAACCCTTCGGCTCTTCACACGCACCCAGTTAGTCCAGCTGACTTCCACTATTTATCATCTGCCATCAGCAAATGCATCAGCTTTCTCTTAATCAACCACCATGTCAGACATCTAGGCAGTGCAAATTTGATCAGCTAAGTTTCCATAGCAGGCCCCAGTCCAGTACATTCTCTGCCCTGCCAGGTCAACGTGACTTGCATCAAGCACGATTAACAATGACTGCTGTCATTGCTGATGAAGCAGCAATGAAGTACTATAAATATTTTGGCTCGAAATGTATGTGTGTGAATGTTTGCCTGAGTGGATGACATTATACTGTGCACTTTTACCCAGAATAGACACCTGCCAAATAATTTGTCCATTTTTCCTAAGTCGCCTGTGATAATGTGAATTTTAGATTTGATGTTTTGTGCTGCTTGCTCAATATTTCAGAGCAGCTCTGAACTTTGCTCACCTATTTAGGCCTTGGGTTAAAGCTGTGAGACAACTCTTCACTGTTGTCATCTTCTAATTCAAAGTAATTGCGAATTCAACTACTAAGTTGTTGTGGTGGTGTTTCTTGTATAATGGTATGTGTATCTGTGTCTTTGGCAGATCCCGTGCCAGTGTTCATGTCATGGCAAGAGGAGACAGAGTCAGGGGAGGCCCAACTATCCCCGCTGGCAGGCCGCATGATGCCCTTACCTCTAGAAGAGGATGCTCAGCCTCTACTGGCTCGACGGTTCCTGGACTTTGGCCACAGCCAGCGGTTCTTACAGCAGGACCACGATGCTTCATCCTCCACCAAAACTCTGTCCTGTGGGAGGTGAGCAGAGAAACTACAACAGTTTACTCAGATACAATGACAGCCTACTTATGCTTGTGTCATGTCCCACAGGCCTCGCCGTGCTTCCCTCACTTCCAAAGACAGTCTGAAAGGAGACAATGTCTCTCAACAGCTCACCAAGAAACTCCAGAACCTCAAGAAGAAAATCAAGCAGTTTGATGAACAGTTTGAAAAAGAGAGAAACTACAAGGTTAGAAAGGAACTGTCATACACAACTAGTACACTTGCAACCTCTTTGCAACACACTAACAAACATTTAGAAAACTTTAAAGTCTGTATGAAATCTAAATTTACTCTTCTTTTTTATATGTATATAGTAGTGCTTGTTTTAAACAATGTTATACCAAATGATCAAAAACCATAACCTTCCCTCCCGCCTTGAAACTACTTTTCTTTACTTCTGGTCACATGAAATGCCTTTATGACAGGACTATCAGTGCATGTCTTGTTTTTGCTCTGCCTTTGAGGGAAACTGCTGTTTGAACGAATATGATACAATTACGTCGATAATATTTAGCTCCTCGTTCCCGTTATCATCGGGGATCTGAAAACATTCTGACGGTTATTTCAAAGGACAGTAATCCTCCAATCTAAACTGTCTCAAGTCCAAACTGGAATTTCTTACTCCATTTTTGTAGCAATGCCACACTTCTCACGATCCAATCCATTCCCAAATGATAAAATCATGCATCTCCCTCATTTTTTCCCCTTTTGATAGGGACAGAAAAGCACAATCTTAATTTCTGTAAAACCCATATATTGTAGCAGCAAGTTTTGCAAATTGTTATACATGAATTATTTCAAATATTATCAACTGAATTTATTCATTTTTTGTCATTTGCAGCCATCTCACGCTGACAAGGCCGGTGACCCGAAGGTGTTGAAATGGATGACCGACCTCACCAAAATCCGCAAGCAGCTCAAAGGTAAGAGTGTTAGTGTGAGCAGGGGGAGCGATTTGGGTGTGGAGTTTCTGATTGTCAGTGTCAGTTATTGGGCAGTCCTGCTCTGCCCTGCACCCCTGTCTGCTGCAGGACAGATTGGAGAAATGCACCTTACACTGCATGTCTGTAGAGGCTCTGGGGTTCTCTCTCATGGGACCACCCTCATACTCTACCGGAGACCCCTCCACTCACTGTGTTTGGCCCCCCTTACACTTCCCATCATCCATTTCCATTTGATGACCCCCATCAGAGGTGCACTGTCGTATAAAGTCTCTCTTTCTCTTTAACTAAATCCCCTCGGATGGCCCGCATCGGCAGGACGACAGCACCTCTTACCCAAAGGTTCCCTGAGGCACCAGGCCGTGCTTCAGTCTTACAGATGCCACTCGTCCTCTTCCTCCGTCCCGAACACACCCCATATTACACTGTCACGCCCCCTTGCCTCTAGACAGTCACCCCACTTCTGTAAGTACATATAAGCAGCAGTAAGTAGACTTCAACACTCCTCTCTCTCTGACTGTCTCTCTGACCGCGGTCGAGCAGATGCATTCCCCCTACGGGACACTCTCAGCCACGTGTCTCAGCTTCTTTAATCACCTAAAGTGTATATTTATGAGGATTCAAGGGCTCACATGCTGTTCTCAGCTGAGCTCCTTGGGCTTCCCTTTTGAGGATAGTAAAATATTGCCTGATATTGAACTTTATGAGGTCGTCAGTGAAACACTGATGAACATTTTCTCAGATATTGGTGATGCACGGTTGGTGTGGCCATCTTTACCCTGAAGTTCCCACTGACCTGCCATCTTTTGGTCTCTATAACCTTGTCTTTCTCTTTGTGTCTCTTTCGTCAAGATGCCAAACACAAGGCTGAGAGTGAGCTGACTCCACAAACACGTCCACGCAGTAACACTTTACCCAAGAGCTTTGGATCCACTCTGGATCAGTCGGCTTACGAGGATACATTGGAGATTGAGGCACGGGGTCACCGGCCCACCCGGGAGGAGACGCTGGAGCTCATTCAGCAGTGTATCCAATCTAAAAGAGATGAGGATGGCTGGCCAGAAGATGTCCGAGTGAGTTCCAGCTTCATCTTTAATAAGCAGAGTACACTACACAAATTTAGCAGTTTTTGCAGAAAGTCTGATGTATATTATCTAATAAATCTGTAATCTTTTATGGAGTAGTCCATTTACTAATCTAAATTGACTTCTATGTTGCTCTTTACAGAAAATGACCAAAGAACAGCTTGCCAGTGAGAAAACAGTACTGCAGAAGAACCTTCTGTACTATGAGGGACTTCATGGCCGCCCGGTAGGAGTCACACACATGCATACATATGCACGTCTCCCATGCATGCAATGCTCTGACAGAAGTTTGTCTGCAGGTGACTCGAGAGGAGCGCTTGATTGTGAAGCCCTTGTATGACAGATACCGCTTGGTCAAGCAGATGCTCACCCGAGTCAGCATCACCCCCATTATAGTAAGCCTTTTGGTTTTATAAATAATATATAATTGGTGTTTGCAATCTGAAACCAGGTCCAGAGCATATTAATGCATATTCTATGAGTGATATTGAAAGTGGCTGAAATCTGATAGCATACCAAAATGAAAGCTGATACTGTTTTGTAGAGCTGAAATAGGATCTGATGGGTATTTTTTTCTTTCAGATTGTATGTGCAATACACTAGACAAAGCCAAAATGAGTGTGCTCTCCTCTCTCACACAGGCTTCTCCCTCCAGCAAACGGCGCAATCAAATGTTACAGCCCATCATCGAGGGCGAAACGGCCCACTTCTGTGGTGAAATCGAAGAAGAGGAGGAGGATGAGGGCAGGGGGCAGCAGGAAAATGTAGAGATGCAAAGCGAGGCCTCTGATATCATCATGGACCCAGTAGCCCAACCCAGCTCCCAGCAGCCCACTCAGGAGAACGTCCTCAGCTCTGGGAAGCTCAATCTCGATCTGCGTCTGTCCAGTTCCAACGCCTCCTCAATGTGAGTGTAGACCAGAAAATCCTGATGTTTACTTTCTTTCTTACTTATTAAACGCTACAAGAAATGTACTCCGTAATAAATGGCAAGCTGAAGTAACTTTGAAGGCCTCGGTCTGGAATTACCCAGTGGGTCTTGGGTGTAAAGTATAACCTACATTGGCAGAATAAATTTCTACACAGTGATTTATGTGTACACGCATTTACGCACGTAGCCCTGTGGTTTATCAGGTAGGTGCAGCAATCGGCTCACCGGTCATATGAGGTCTATTAATAGATCTTGGCAGATGCCTGGAAATCTGCAGGAGTCAGTGGCCCGAAAGCCTCAAGCTGGATCAAGCCGTAATCCTGTATGAAAGGAAAACAACTGCCCAGACAGCCAAGTTCTAATCTACTGAACTAGATTGAGTGGCACTGAGATCCATGTCACCTTGTTACTAACTTTTAATGACCCAAGGTAAATTCAGAGCAGTGCGCTAGTCATGTTCAAAGGTGGTTTCCTGCTCAGGAGTGTTTTGAGTACACAGTTTCCTGTTGCTGTGGTTTCAGAGAAGCTTTAGCTCCATATATGGAAATCCAGCAACTTAACACTACCTGTATCCCACAGGCCTGAGCTCCTGGAACAGCTATGGAAGGCAAGAGCAGAGAAGAAGAAACTGAGGAGGACCATCAGAGAGTTTGAAGATGAGTTCTACCAGCAGAACGGGAGGTAGGCTTGCCAGATTTCATGAATGCACAGAAGGGCAAAACATACAGCACACGCTCTTAAGATCAAAGGCACATACATGAATTAGGAAACCAGTAGAAATGTACCCTTAATCAGGAGTGTGTACAACCTTTTTTGGTCCAGTTCTCAAAGGAGTACCTGGAGGTGTTTATTGGTCCTCACAATATTTGTTAACAGCCGTCATATTTTTATATAAACACCCATTTTCCCTATATTTTGAAATGTATGTTCCATATATGTAGATATATGACATATTTGTATATCTCTGAAATCTAAACATGAACTTGTATTTTAAATATGTGATTTGCATGTATTACTATATATCAGATTTCTATATGCTGATGCCTTCACATTTGGCTCTATTGTCTAGCTTGCACCCAAATTTGACTGACCCCGTAGACTACAATTCCATCTCTACACACAGAGACCAACTTTATTTTATATTCTTCAGTTGCACGAGCCTATGTACTATGTCCTGCAGCATTTGAATTACATCCAAATAAATCAAATCTGAGGTCAAATAAACCTAATCCAACGCCTACTAGCTCTGCTACTTACAAAAAAAGTAACTTCCTACAACAAAAACAAGTGCATTATTTTACAGCGCTAACAATACGCATTTGATTACTTTTGTAATAATTGTCTTACCAATGAAGCATGGGGAAAATCCTGATTTGCAATAACTTCCAATAACGATTGAAATTCCAACAGCGCTAGTATGCAAAAAACACTTCTCTACCAGTGTATCTGGTCTGCATTTTTTATTTTAATGGTGCATTCACACCTGCGTACCAGTTATGTGCACAACTGATTATAATTGTTACTACAGATGATTTCCACAAAAATATTAAATACCACAACTGCATTTCATGGGAATCAAACTCATGACTGTGGTGTTGCTGGCACCTTGCTCTACTGTGTGAGATGTAGACCTGCTACTTAAACTTTAAATAGTTTAAAACAAAGATTTTCAAAACTATTCTGATTGAAGACATTTGTGCTTAAATATATATGATACAAATCACAACGCTGAAAACTAAAAGCAGCAAATATTTTTTTGAAACCCAAAGGCTTGTCCTTAAGTGTGGTTTGAACAGGTTGTTGTTAGTTTTCTTGATGATGTTGCACAGGTCAGGGTAATCAGACACTGCCATGATAAGCCTCTGACATTGTACCAGACAAATGCTGTAGTTGCTTCTGTAAACACTGACCCACCCCAGACTCTGTTCAGTTTATTGTTGTACAAATGACATTGATACAGTATGGAACAGCTGTTTAACAGGATGCTGATTGAAAGCATAATTGTTTTTGAATTAATAACCAAGAAACAAGATGTAATGCATTTCCAAAACTAATCCACCTGACATGACCAGATGTTGAAAACTAACTGGAAAGTAACTAGTGTAAACCCTCATGGGTGGGAAACATTCAAACAGCCGCAATTCTCTGCCTTCTACAACACATCCTGTAATGTTAAGGAATATGATCAGAAGTATACTAGCTACAACTTTGCTATCTGAAATCTCAAGTTTGGCCTAAAGAGTGTTTGGAAAGTTCTGGGTGTACACAAACCCTCAGAACAGAGCATACTTTTACAGCTTTTAAAACAGAAAGAAAGACATTATATATAAATTGTGCTAGCTTATTCTGCAGTAAAAGATTAAAGGATCAGAAGATGTCCATACATACAACTGAGCAAAGACCTTAATCTTAAAGCGATCTAGAAAGTTGTCAAGAATGGACAAAATAGACAGATTAAAGAGTTAGTTTACCCAAAAATGAAAATTCAGTTATTAATAATAACTCACCATCTTGTCAATCCAATGCCCTGAGACCTTTGTTTATCTTCGAAACACAGAATAGGATATTTTGGATAAAATCCGAGAGCTTTCAGAGCTGTCTTTCATAGACAGCAATGGTGCTGAGATGTTCAAAGTCCAGAAAAGGAACCAAAAACATTGTCAAAACATCCCATGTTACTTCAGTGCTTCATACAATCATACAAAGCTCCTAGAACACTTTTGTGTGCCAACAAAAATTTATTTGTTCACCAAAGTCTTCTGCATTATTCTTAACCAAAATGTTTTTAACCCCGAACAGGAATGTTCAGAAAGAAGACCGCTTGCCTATGATGGATGAATACAAGGAGTACAAGCGCATTAAAGCCAAACTCCGGCTTCTGGAGGTCCTCATCAGCAAGCAGGATTCATCCAAGTCCATCTAAATTCTCCAGTTCCAGGAGCCAATCAGATCAGGCATTTCTAATGCCCAACCAATGTTATCATTTTGACAGTGGTCCATCAATTTCCACTGCCGTCCTTCGTCGCTCAGCCACTGAAGAAAAACAAACCCCAGTCATCTAAAAACATTAAGTTCTTCTCCTTATTCAAGTTTGATTTTCAGACTTTGGTTTGTTTGGGGTTTTTTTGTTTCCTCATTGAGTGAGCTTTCTCATACTGAGATTCCACCAAGGGGATGTGCTGGGATCAGTGGACATCAGGCATCAAACTCTTCCTCAGACCACACGAATGGTCAACATATTTCAAACACCCATGTCATACTCCTCTCCCTGATTAATGAGGGGGCTTTGTGTTCTCTGAGGGTGTGATTTGGGTTTTGTGTATGTATACTTGTACAGATCTATACTCTACTGTATGTAAGCATAAATATTTCAGTGTTTTTCTTGAAGAAGACTGATCAGCACAGTGAATTCTCAAACAAGATTTCACCCTTCCGCTTTTTGCTTACAAATCAAAGGACTCTTGTGTCGAGGTGGTGCTTTTTTTTTTTATCACGTGGATCACCTGATCAGACTGACAAAAGCAACTCCAGCTGGACTGTCACAAACACTTCCTGATTCATATGTAAATTAACACATAGTTGTAGGTCGACTCTATTACCGTGTTCTATCTATTATGTACATTTTACTAACAGACGACGTAATGAAAAGTGAATATAATATATATGCCAAACTGACATGTAGGTTTGTCAATGTTAGATCACAGCAGTAGATCATTTCTGACTCTATTAGTAGATAGATGTTTTTTTTTTTGTAACGTTAACAGTTTTTCCACACCTCCAGACTCTCTGAAAGCATCCAGTCATGACCAGTAATGCTGTAATCATCTTCAAACATGATGACTTAAAGGAATAACTCACCCAAAAGAAGACCATTTTACAAACTCAAGTCATTCCAATCCTCTTGAGACCTTTGTTCATCTTCGGAACACAAATGAAGATATTTTAGATGAAATCCTGGAGCTCTCTTATCCTCCATTGATAAGGGTCCAGAGATGTTCAAAGTCTAGAAAAGGAACCTTTTTTCTGAGCTTTGGAAATATTTTAATTTGTATTTCAAAAATGAGCAAAGGTCTCAAGTGATTGGAACAGCGTGAGGGTCAGTAATTAATAACAGAATTAAAATTATGCGTGAACTAACCCTTTAGACAACTGTAGTTGACTATTTAGGAAGTTGCAGTGTCGTCGTGTCTCGACGTGTGACGTACATGCTGTCATTATCATGTGTCGTTTAGGGCATAGGATGTCCTGTTTCTTGTGGTTGCAGGTCAGAGGTCCTGGCACTGCGGGCACCACTCTTCAGCATATCATCTGATCTGTCATGGTCACTTTTCAGCTGCCAGCTCTTATCATTGCAGTGTCCGCTTCAACAGGCCATCCAAAGATGCTGTAGGCATTGAGCTGAACTGATAGAGAACCAAACGACTGCATAACGTCTTATCGAAGAGATAAGGAAGGAGTGATACTGGATGGGATCGCTGGGATGGAGAGTGTTGGTTTTAGGAGTCGTCGGAGGTCAGATGGATGTTCTGTGTACTTGTCAAATGGATGTGTGTCCGTGGCAGATGAAGGAGGTGATGGAGATTATTTGCACAGCATTCTGGGAATGCAGTCTGTTTCGTTTGTTGTTCTTTCTCGTTTATTCAAGCACTACTTGCAGATGAAGGCTGCAAGAGCATGTTGTAATTTGATGCGTTCTGGCCCATCTTTCACCGTGTGGTGTTGTCTTTTTTTATGACCATTATTTTGTACTCATTTTGTTTGTCGTCTCTCTTCCTGCGATTCATCTTAAAGTGTTTTTTCTGTATGCGTGAAGCACTTGCTTTGTCCTGTTTTGTATAAGCTTGTCAGTAGTAGGTTTGCATGGCAGAAATTTGTATTTCTATTTTTGTGCCATGAAAATGAAGCAATAAATTAGCATCGAGGCCTGTATCAGTGGAATGAGAGGCCTCCTGTATCTACTATGTGCATTTTCAATAAAAAGCTTGTGAGTATTATTTCCTGCTTAATGTTTTTGTGCATGTAGCCGTTATAATAAATATTAGACACCTGACATAAAACACACACAGACAAAAACAAAGCCATCATAGAGATCTCATTTGCCATTTTTAAAATGTTGCGGGTGAATTTGTAATTTGTTATAGTAATCTCTGCACAGTGTGATCAGGAATTATTGTTTAGAAAAAACATACACGCAAATTTAGCTAAAGCTCCTTTGTTTGATGACTTTGGTGTGAGCTGGGCTTCATTATTGAAAATGAAACTTTTTGCATGCTAAATTTCACATTTCAGGACCTCCAAATTTATTTTGGACAGTTTTACAGAGATGATCAATTTGTGACTTTCAAAAGATTTGTGACAAACTGCTGTGAAATTTGCAGTGGAACTTTTTTTTCTTCCCTCACTCCAGATGCTGTGCATTCATACTGAAACTACTGAACTTTAACCACAGAAACTTTATTGAACATTAGTCAGTAAGAGTACAGTGTGACCGTGGACCACAAAACCGGTCAATTGGAAGGATCCTATGCAATCTGAATAAACAAGCTTTCCATTGATCTATGGCAAATGTAATTTTGACATACAAATAAATATATAAAAATCTAGAAAAATATATATATAAATATTGAGAAAATCTTATTTCAGGTTGTTCTTAGAAATGCGCACTAATAATCAAATTAAGTTTTAATACATTTATAAAATGTCATCATGGAATATGATTTTATTTAATATTCTAATCCTTTATGGCATAAAAGAAAAAAATTTTTTTGACTCATACAATGTATCCCTGGCTTTGTGGTGCAGGGTCACAAACAGTCATGCAAATCGCAGAGCCAATTGTAGCACCACCAAAATGTTTCCCGTCACAGCGTCCTCGTCATCAGACTACGCTTTTGTTTCTTATGATTATGCACCCTCTGGTGGCAAAAATGCCTTTAATAATGACCATTCCTGAAAATGTTGTTTATGCCACATACAGTTTGCCACAAAAAGGTAAAACAAGGTTTTGCTGAATATTAGGATGCTGGCAAAACAGTTGTCGAGAACACACGTGAGTTTATAACATAGCAAATTAGAAATATTTTTGTTACAAAAACCACATCCATCGGCTTCATAAGACGTGCGTTAACCGCCTGTCTGCGTATGGGTTCATTTGACAACGGATTTACACGCTTTTGAAAACTTACAAACAAATGGGCAACTACCCAACACCGTAACACAGCATGGAAAGAGCTGTTAAACTTAAAACTACTCTGTGTTCGTCTGAAACAAGAGGGCTGTATACACCGAAGATGAGTAAATTATGCGGTTAATTTAACTTTTGGGTGAACTATTCCTTTAAGGTGAGCACTTTTGACCATCTGCGAGGGGGAAAAAAATGAATGTATCTATAATTTGTATTGTAGAGTCCCACTTGAATTTAATCTCTTTTAATTTGGCGCGAATTCAAATTTTGACAGCATTTCATACGTTTGACGCCAATGCACATTTACCGTCACGTGGTCCGACTCCAAAACAACGTTTATCTTCTCTCATACCGGCGATGCACGACTAACTGCTGCCCTCCAGTGGCAGTTCATAGAGCAGCAGTCACAACACATACAGTGCATAACCACCAAATCCTCTTAACAAAGCTTAATTTATTAATACATTTGTTTAGAAACATCAATACCTTGTTCACAAACCACATTCGTGCATAATCCATCGGTGATGCACCACACTGGAATGTCATCGATTTAGTGTTGTGGATCATGATGTTTAAAGACATCAGAAATAAAATGGCAGCAGTTTTAGCAGGCAGAGCACAAAATAAGCTGGGAGCAACAAAAACATTGTAAGTTTTACTGCATAGAATGACTTTCATATCAAATTAACATTGTGTGTGTGTGTGTGTGTGTGTGTGTGTGTGTGTGTGTGTGTGTGTGTGTTTTAGCAATTCTTAATCATTAGCAAACAGATTTGTCTTCAGTTTTCACTTCACAATGACCAGTACTGTGAAGCTCTAGTGATGAGGAAACGGTAAGGAATAGACCATGGTAATATTTTTAAATAAACTGATGTCTTCAAATGTCCATAGATCTAAGTCATAGATCTAAAATACCCAGTGAGACAGAAGAGGATAAATAGTGCACTCCCAAACATGTCCGCCATCTTGGAATTTACCAGCAACTGAAAGAGTACCAGCTCTACTGGAAGAAAAATAACAGTGCAATTTCAGCCAAAAAGACGCCAAGCTGATGTTAGTAAGTCAAGCTATTTTAACATTTAATCCATAAAACACACTAGCATCTTTTCCATTAATTACTAGTGCCTATTCATTAGTTTATAGCGCTTACACTTTCACTTCATTAAAATGTACTAGTACTTATTTGTTATTCATTAGATACTAGTGCCAATTAAATAAAAACTAATATCTATTTAAAAAGTATCAATATAGAAGTACTAATATGTAATGATAATAATTTATTTCTTATAAAAGAGTACCAGTACCATATGAATAACTACTAGCATATAAAAAAGAAGTACTAGTCAGAATTTATTATTTGATCTTTCAGTGACAGATCCCTATAGAGCTCAATAGTAAATATCTGAAATGTATTACTAGTAACAACAGTATAGTTACTAGTCACTATTAAAATAAGTACTTGTATCTATTTAATGGGTACTATTACCAAACAACAACAGCTATCTCATAAGTACTTGTTTTTAATGAGTGAGTATTAGTATCTACGAATGAGCACCGGTATCTAAATAAATGTATATTAGTTAGATGAAAATAGATACTAGTGTGGTTTATTGCTTGCATGTTAAAACGACCTGCCATACTGCTATTTCAGTGACTGCATCTATAGAGTTTGATGATAAAAGAAAGATTCTGTGTGTCCAACATGGACAATTGCACTCCAAACTGCATCATGAAAAGTGCTTATGTACAAATAACTACTAATATTATCCATCTGATTATAAGTTACATTTGGCACATTAAAACCACATTTACTGACGTCCAGCAAATTTTCGGGGGTGAAATCCTGTCATTTCAACAGCAATACATGTCAGCGGGTGTTCCACAAAAGGGTAAAATATTTCCCCCAAGCAAATTTTGCAACAAATTTGCCACACTGACTGACAGAAAGCTGCTTGGTTTGACTTTTGTGTGAGCTGTGCTTTGTACATTGCTAAACTATAGATACTAGCCTGACATATTTTACCCTGTAATATTTATATGGTGTTTCTATTTAGTAGTTAAATATATTGAATACTTCATGGCACGAAAGCAGCTGGTAGGGTGGAAAACAAAAACATATGGGCTTGCTCCAATAATACTTATCATACAAAAAAAACCTAAATAACCCTGTAACCAAAACAGCAAAGATCAGCAGATATGATTCCATACAAACTTACAAATTCATCTTACATTAAAAATAATAATAATTGGAATATCGCATAAATAATTAGTGAATAGAGCATCTATCCCATGTATTCAAATGAACAAAAGGGTCACTTCCTGGGAACCTGATGCAAATAATCAGTAATAATAAAAAAGTAGTTGCTGCAACCGGGGAAACCACTGTAGCTCTATTGTCAAACATTGTAAAAGAGCTGTGCGGATGACACACAATAACAAACGCTGTCATGTTATCCTGCAGTCGGCCCTTTTAACCAAATCATTTTGATGACAGACTTTGGCTTAGGCATTTTAGAAGGACTAAAACAACATTTGAGCTGGTGTGGGTTGCGATTGGTTAGTCCAGTTATCCAATCACATGATCTGTTGAGTTTGTTAATGCGCATTGATGAATTTATTCAAACAAATGTTGTTCCATCGTAGTTTAAATGCATGTCTTCTATTATAAAATATGACCTCTTTTTATGCACATTTTAGGATTTTATGCGGATCTTCTGGTTAAAGGGTCTGATATGCATTAGTGTTATATTGTAGAAGCAGTTATCATGTTTTAGAGTAGACTTTTACCATGATTGTTCAGAGTAATGTCAGTAGTAAAGCAAGCAGAGAGGTCTCGGTTGGCACAGTCTTCATCTGCACCTAGATTACCACACAGATCCCAACGCCATTCAGTCTGAACAGAACATATAGTCATCCCGCGTGCATACTGTCCTGGCAGATTTAATCCAGTTAGGTCTGTGTAAACGAGGTCTCGTTTAATATTTACCTAATTTATGTGGCCTCTCTGTTAATAGCAGAGCTAAATGGCACTTTCTGAAGGCTGGGAGAGGTGTTTGTGTGTGTTTGCGAGGCAGTCAGGCTTTGAGATAAAAGTTTCCAGCACCTGTGAGCGTCAGGATTCAGGCTTAAATCAGCGTCTGTCTGTCACAGCTCAGCCCTTGACAGGTGTGAAGAAGAGACCTGCTGCCCAGGACTTTTAGTCATAATGGCTTGTCAATAACTGACACCCCTGAAACAGAAAAAAGCCAGGTTAATTCAAGTTTTAGTTGGTAGGTGGAATGTGGAGGTTGTGAGAGGGAAACTGACCTGCGTAACTGCGGCCATTGCTCATGTTGGTGGGGATGAGACTCCATTTATCAGCAGCAGGGTCGTAGTATTCAACAGAGGACAGGTTACAAGACCCATCGTCCCCTCCGATCACATACAGTAAACCGTTTATGGCACACACTCCTAGTGACAAACACAGTTAACTCCCTTCAGAATGGATCACCCTTCACAATGGTTTTAAAGGTCTTGTAATTCATCCAGTAGCTGACTTTCATAATAGGAACTCCTGTAAGTGTGTATTTATATATGTGTGCTTTAGCCCTTACAATGGAACTGGGTCATTTTTGGCCTGGTGCAGTTTTCGATAAAGAAAGAAAAAGGAAAAAAAATGAAGTTTTACCATAACTTTAAGTATGTGTAACGGCTAACAAATTAGACATCATTTCTCTACATTTGTTAAGAATCGCATTCATAATATAAACATTATAACTAAATATAACCAAAAACTTTGAAAAGACAAGAAATGTTTAGAGTAAAATGTTATTACAGACCAAAAAGATGTAGCAATCTTCTCAAAATGTTTTCCAATCCAATTTTAATTAATGATTTTCATTAATAAAAAAAAAATGAATGTGGAATAATGACACTGTAGCCTCTGAGACACGTTTTCACAATTATGTAATAATGGAAAGGTATTTGAAAGATGTCGTAAGCTAGCTTTCCACTGTGTCAAAACTGATCCATTATACATCATGACATTAACTAGAAAATCTATTTTTCCATTACACGGTTGAAGGTCAAATTATTAGCCCTCCTGTGATTTTTTTTTTCCAAATATCCCCAAGTGGTGTTTAACGAAGCAAGATAATTTACCAAAAAGATCACAATAAAAATAAGACCATATGCGTTCAGTGGTTCAATCAGAATATTATAAAGCTACGGAAATCCTTTTGTGTGTGCATAAAACAAAAATAATGACTTTATTCAACAGTTCCTTCTCCTCTGTGTCAGTATAGGGTGCACGTTCATGAGTTTGATAATATTCGATAATATTTGGGTATTTCTCTGAACAAGCTGGGACCGTTGCTGTCTAGAGGATGAGAGAGCTTTTAGATTTCAATGTAAAATATCTTCATTTGTATTCTGAAGATGAAAAGGGTCTCAGGGGGTTGGAATGACACGAGGTAATGAGTAATCAATAATATAATTTTTATTTTTGGGTGAACTAACTAAAATAAAAAATTTTTTGGATAGTTATTTCAATTTTCCATTGTTGTCCAATGACTTACCTAATTATCCTAGTTAAGCCTTTAAATTGAACTTTAAACTATGAATACTTAATATAAAAAAATAACTAGTAAAATATTACATACTATCATAATTGCGAAGACAAAAGAGATTACTTATTAGAAATTAGAAATTAAAAATTACTTATTAATAATTATGTTTAAAAGAAATGTTTAACTTGAGAAATATTTGAAAACGAATTCCAATTTCACAGGAGGCCTAATAATTTTGCCTTTCCTACTTTCCTGTTATTACTCACCTGCATTCCTTCGACACATGTTCATGTCACACACCTGTCTCCAGGTGTTTGTTGTGGGGTCATAGACCTCTACACTCTTCCTCACCAGAGGTCCATCATGCCCACCTGCAGCATACAGCTGTGCATTGAGCACTCCAACACCTACACAGAAAAACAACATCAAATCATAGTCAGGATCAATTGTAAAAAGCACAAGTAAGCTTAATGTATAATAAAATCGTGTGCAAAATAATAATAATAATAATACTAACCAGCTCCACTACGTCTAGTGCTCATGTCTGACACATAGCACCACTTATTACTGACTGGGTTAAACTCTTCTACAGTACTCAAACACTGCCGAGACGCTCCATCATATCCTCCAACAGCATACAGCTTTCCTGTAGAAGAATCAGACGTATTATGTGACATCAATACACAAACAAGTGTGGGCAACGAACAGCTTCACACTTAAACATAGAACAACAGCCGTAAGGTAATATGTTGTGAAATCGTCACTATTGCAAAATCATGCCACTTGAAAACATTTTATTGTTGCACAACTCATTTCATTAACAAGTATGTACTTGAAATATTAAATGATTGCATGAGAACTCAAAATGCTCACCGTCAACTACGCCCACCCCGACACTGCTACGCCTGGTGTTCATAGGAGCCACAAACATCCACTCATTAGCCTTGGGATTGTACGCCTCCACTGATGACAGCCCTGCACAGAGATGGAGATATGTTCATATGCAATTCTAATGTCCCAATTTTTTGAAAACAGCAATAATTTTAAACATAAAAAATATAGGAAAATACAGTTTGTAAAGTTATATTTTCTGTCTTTTAGTAGATATATTATATGAGAGACTTGCTTTGTTTACCAAACAAGTGGACCTAATTAGATATGCATTGTAAACCTTAAATAAAAGTGTAAAAGTTATTGTTTTATTTCATGTTTTAATTTTTTTGTTACAATACTCCCAAAATCATTCCGCATAAATCTGCTGATTTTTTACAAAATTCTGTGCAGAATTAGCAAAAATGTCAGCAGATTTTGTCTGGCCCTACCTATTGGTAAGCCCTTCTCATTGAATGCAGATAAGCCAAAGGCAGTTGAGGCCTGGAAATCTTTAGGTTTTAGCACCATAGAGGAACACTAGAAGATCCAAAGCTTTTATCAGTTTGATGGTGTTTGTGCCACAAAAATGATAAAATTATGTGCCGGGGTACTCGTAACACTGATTACAGATGTCCTGAGAAAACGGGCAATCTGTATGATTTGTAAACCCTCAATCGTTGTGGTCTATAAACGCTCTCTTCCAAATTAAACTTGTTAACCACCATATGTATTTAAAAATATATACATATACAACCCTAGACCAAAAAAACATTCTTGTGTTGTCACAATAGTCAAAAATACATTGTATAAGTCAAAATTATAGATTTTTCTTTGATGACAAAAATCATTACAATATAAAGATAATGTTCCATGAAGATATTTTGTAAATTTCCTACTCTACATATATCAAAACTCAATAGTACATTTTTGATTAGTAATGTGCATTCCTAAGCACTTCATGTAGACACATTTCCTTGGCATGGGCCCTTTGCGCAAGACTGTTATGAAGCGTTTAAGGGTCATCATAATCTTAAATCCTTGAAAGTTTTTAATATTTAGATTTTTTTAAAATGCATGTACATTTATATGTATTTACGTATGTATTATATCATCTTTGCATTAAATTACAAGAAACTAATTACAGCTTGTTCAAGGCATTTGAAATGCAACGTGTACGGCCAGGACAGTAAATCTGACATTGTTCTCTCTTCTGTCTGTCGATATCAGTGTCACACAAAAAGTCTTGATAACACCATCATCAAGTTATTCTTTTATTATTTCAGCAAATAGGATCATTAAAAATGATTTGTTGTACTCTCCCATTCATTGCTCTCTAGGTTTACCCAACTATGACGACTTCCACTATTTAGAAACCCAGAAATGTGAAAAGGGTCCATTTTGATTTATTTTAAAACTCAGATTGCAGATTTTCAATACTTTGTATCTCTGCCAAATTTCATACTATCCTAACAAATAAATGCAATCCTTTTTAATTCAGCTTTCAGGTGATGTATAAAACTCAATAAAAAAAAAAAATACACTTAACACTGGTTTTGTGGTCCAGGGTCCATATCGTATCATGGCATATTTAAATCCCACTGTAATGCTCCTCAATGAGAGGTGGTCCTTCTTTGTCCAAAATATATGAGAAAAATCTCAGGACAAGGTTTTCACACTGACAGCTGCTATTGTAAAACAGTTGACAACTCTGTTTGTTTGTCAGAGATAGCAACAGTAACTAAGGTAGGTAGGGCTCAACGATGTCCTATGCAGAATAAAATATTTCTTCTAAACCAAATGTTAACAGCACTGAATTTATGAACATATGCTGACAGTATACCTGTACTCCCATCAAAGCCCCCGACAGCATACAGCAGGTCCCCCAGTACAGCTGCTCCTAAAGTGCTGCGGCGCTCTTGCATGCTGGGAATGGAGCTCCACTGATCCTTCAGTCCATCATACACATCAACGGTCCGCACACGCAGAGAGCCGTTAAATCCCCCCACAGCATACACCTTACCGGCCATATACACCACACCTAAATGACACACACACAGAGAGAGGGTCAGACCAAAAGAAGGAAAGGCATGTAGACATGAGGAGCAAAACAAAAAAAATACCTGCTCGACAACGTCTGGAGGGTAAGTCGGCCACCTGGTACCATCGGTCCTCTTGAAAGTCATAGCACTCCACACTGCGGATGGCCTTAGGTGCCTGACCCCCTACCACCATCATCACCTGCAAGATTCATAACAAAAATGCAACCATCTTCTCATGACCTTTACAAGTGAGGTAAAGAAATTATACAAGAAATTATAGTAACATTCACTATAAAAAGCATTTAATAGAAACGTCAAGCCTAAACACATTCATTTCAAAACTGAAATTAGCAGTGTGTGGGAAACGTGCTATACAAATATTCACACACCTCTCTCTTATTTGGCATTAACCTTTGCATGTGTTTGTTTGCCTGAAGTTATTTACATTTTATACTGTATTGCTTAGAAATACAAGTCACAGCATGATTAAAGTATAATAAATATTCCCTAAATTATTAGAGGGAAATGTTATTACTGTACAGCTAAAGTGGATAAAGTATAATGCAAACTGTGCTTTTAAAGATAAATTCCAAAGAGCAATGAAAATGGATAGTGAAAGAAATAGAAGCTACAATACATTCTAACAGACATTCTTAAACAAAAAAACGAACTAAAAAACCTTTTAATCAAAATCTGCATCCATATTTGCAGCCATTTCATACATACCAGACTAATGCATCCAAATTCTAATCCAGCCAAATTCTCATTTAGATCACACATTTCAAATCAGCAATGAAATCTAAAACCATTTTTTTCTTCATCTCAAACTGCATTAAAATGCATATTTTAAATGCATTTCTATTCATCCAGTGTGCATGTAAACCATCATGTTAAATATGTGTCAAAGATGAAAAGCGGTTTTTAAGCATCAAAACAATTAAAATAAGTCATTTATTTTTATCCATAGATAAGATTGTGTCCCTTTTTTTGGAAAAGATAAATAAAGATTTGCAAAATACCTCCCCTAAAAAGTTTATGTAAAATATTTTATACACCAAAAAAAATCCTGTCAGGCATACTTAAAACAAGAATAATTTGATGACATTAAAAAGACTCCATTTAAGAAACACAGTGCAGCTCTGAATTAGCAATCATCTGTTATTACATATCTTTATACTTTGTCACTCTCCTTTTTAAACCACTAGATTTTACCCATTTTTCAGCAAGAGCTTTTCATCATTTAAAATATAATCAAATCAGTCATTATTGGATCTTTGTGCTCAGTATATCATTACCTTGGGCAGGCTGATTGGTGTGCGGGGTCTTGTTCTGTCAGTCTTTATAAGGTGCCGTTGGTCTGCAGGTAAAAGGTGGTACTTCATCGCCTCAATGAGAAAGTCCTTACAAGTATTGTTGTTTTTTATTAAAGGTTCCTCCTCCACAATCTGTACAAATGTACAACCGCATACTAAAAATAATGCTTGAAGAAACCACAAACCATGCAATCACAACAAATGTGGAGAAGTCACTCGATCGTACCTGAACCAAGTAATCTCTGGACAGTAGGGGAAGTCGAACATGCTCCATGAGTTTTGGCATGTGCTCTAAACGGGCCTCTTTATCGTGCTTTATCCAGGCGACCATGGCCTCAAAAACCTGGTGGTGGAACAGATGAAAACCAAGCATATTATATTTTTCTCTGCATAATGTATGAGTGCAGCCCACAGCCACAGCAGGTCAGGCTGCCACCCTCCTCTGCCTGTGCCGCTGCTCAGATGACACTGAAACATCTGACAGATGACAGCTGCCATCAAGTGTGTGTACGTGTGTATGTGTGCAGACTAGAGACACAAGTTACTTGTAAGCAGAGAGCAGCTAATGCAGTGTGACTGACAGATGGCTTGTCGTCTCCTTCAGCACTCCACCAGCATGTACATGTAAAAACTAACTATCAATGGTCTGCTGCATACAAATCATGCAAGAAAACGTGAAAAAACTGTCTCTGGGGAAATTGAGAAGCAAAATATACTGATAAAAATGTACGAAAAGAAAACATCTGGGTCAAAAAATCTGGGTTATTATGTGTTACCTTCTCTTCAGTTGACACAGTCAGTTTGTCACTGGAGATCAGACTGCACACCTGCTGTAAGGACAGGGCCATGAACTCCTCACCAACCATGACGTCTGTGAAGTGCTGCTCTGCTTTAAACAAGCAAAACATGCTCAAAAAAAGAAAACTGCATATCAACATAAAAATACATATCGGTGGGTTGCTTAATTCGGCTAGTGTAAACTTCCCACAATGCATGAAGAAAGAAAAGAGCTCACCGGCATAAGCGTGGGCCTGGCTGAGAAGTACTGTGCAAGCGTGAAGGTCAGCAAATGCTCGAATGCCCAAGCAGTTGGTGGGATGAAGCTGTGTCTGCAGGAAGTCACAGCAAACCTGTCGAACATCCATCAACTGCAGCAGACTGGCAGCTGGCAGCAACACCTGAACACAGCAGAAATAAACGCACATCACAAATACTATACAATAGAAAAAACATCACATATACTATACATTGGGCAACCAGCCAGCCTGGAGCCCAGATTACTGATAACTAGGGCCAGACATAATCTGCGGACATTTTTTGCTATTTCTGTGCAGAAAAAACCTGCAGATTTATGCTGAATAATTTTGGGAGTACTGTTGAGTAACTAAAAACTTAATATATGAAATAATACCCCTTTAACTTTTATTTAATGTTTACAATGCAAATCCAATTAGATCCACTTATTTGCTAAACAAACAAGTCTCTCATATAATATATCTACTAAAAGACAGAAAATATTACTTTACAAACTGTATTGTAAATAAATCATACAAACATTATCATATTAGTCAATAATATTACTGAAATGAATTTAAAAACTGAATAAATATAAATGTACACAATTACACAAGTAAATAAATAGACTCAATGATGGGCTAAAAATCTGCTGATTTCTGCACGCACAGATTCAGTGTGGGATTTAACTAACCAAAAGTACAAGTTATGTAATGATGACTTGCCTTTAAATGCTAAAGAGTTGTGCATTACCTAAAACATTTTAATACACAGACATACAGAACTGAAATAATTTCTGAAATAGGTTTTTTATCCTCACCAAGGCTGCATTAATTTGGTAAATAAAAATATGTTGTGATTTTATTATAATTTTAAAAATATTATAATTTAAAATAACGGTTTTAAAATGTTATTTTTTTCTGTGATCCAAAGCTAAAGTTTCAGCAGACATTTCTCCAGTCTTCAACATCACATGTTCTTCAGAAAACATTCTATGTTGATTAAGTACTTAAGAAACTATTTTTATGTTTTATGTATGAACCAGTTTTGCCAAAAATGTAGTGTAAAAGAACAGCATTTATTGGAAATTTCAATCTTTAGTAAATTATAAATGTTTTCAGCATCACTCATTTAATGCATCTTCAACCTAATGTAACTATAGATTTATTTTGTTTAAATAAAATAAAACAAACAATTTCCCAGACTTTGCATGGTAAGGTCTATATTAATATCGACAGAGATACCAATGGCTATTATTGTAATTACAATAATACACAAAACATCTACAGTTATAAGTAAATGGTTATTAAATAGATTTTTAATTATTAGTAAATCATTACACATGTGTAAAAGCTAATGCCAACTGATATACTGAATGAACTGTGATAATAATTAGAGGAATCAATTAAATGAATGCATCCAACCAGCAGCAGCTCCTTAACATACAAGTAAAGGCCACAGGGGAAAAACAAGACTAAAAAAGCATCTGCTCTTGTCCATCTTGTGTTGCCTATGTCCATGTTCTTTCTAGTAAAAAAAGAAAATGGCCTAAAGGGATATACAACATAGGGCGTATTACAGCACTGAATGACATCGTAAAAATCCCCATTGACCAACTAAGCCACAAACAGCCACTACCCCCACTGAAGCATCTGCCCATCCTCTTCAGATGAAAACTAGGCCACTTCAGGCCACGCTATTCTTGAACAAATGGCATGAAGCTTCTAAGATCATCTGTTCTCTTCTTCTACAAATAATAAGGCCGGCACACAAGCAACAGAGCACACAGGGACAATAGAGGTCCAACACAAAGGGCAAAGAGCAAATTGCAGAAAACTTCCTCTGCCACTCCGCTCATTTCCTTTGCTAATAATGAGAGGAAATACCCTGCACGAAGGCTCCAGAGGCAAAAAGTGCAATCAGCTTTTATACAAACAGCTAGTTACTTTTAATGCTTGAAACATTAAATTGCATATGCGTGTTTTGTCTTACCTGAACGTTTTCCTCAGACACTTCTATCTCAGCAGAGTAAATATAATCCACCAGCTTCAAGAGCGTCTGTCCATCAACATCCCTGATCTCGACATGGTTAGCTTTGCTCTCACTCATGTCACCTGGGCACAATAAGCACAACACAGAATTAGGCCCCGTTTACACATTCCAATTTTTTTTTTTTTACCACTTATAGATTTCTATGAAGGAAAGATCTGTGAGCAGGTATGCAATTGTAGTCAAACTTATTATTCCTCCTGTGAATTTTTATTCTGTTTGAAAATATTTACCAAGTGCTGTTTAACAGAGATTTTTTCAACACGTTTAAAACAACATAATAATTTCTTCTGTTTTTGCCATGGTGATAGTAAATAACATTTTTCTAGTTATTTTGCAATATACTAGCATCCAGCTTAAAGTGTCATATAAAAAAACTTAACTAGGTTAATTAGGTTAACCAGGCAAATTACTGGACAACAGCGGTTTGGTGAAAATATCACAGGAGGGCTAATAATTTTGCCTTCAACTGTATACTTTTTTTCTAAACTTTTAAACTGTAAATGTGAAATTTGTATGCAAATAATGTAAAAATGAGACAGAAAAAGACGTGGACAGCAGCAGCTTGTCATTGATAAGCTCTGATAAGCACAAAGCTACATCAAACTTGTGTGTCTGTGTTGGAACCAGAACAGGTAACAGAACACTGTGCTTATTTTGTTTTTTCACCTTCAAACCAAATGTACGAGTTCATACAGCAAAGTTTAAATCCCATCTTGTTATCCCACTTCAACACGGTGTCCCATAATGTTTATTAGGCCAGTTGTCAGAGAACAGGTTGTCTTTTTGTGGCTGTTGAGCCACTCGACCACATGAACATCTCATTACAAATGCAATCTGGTCAAAAGCGTTTTCGACTACCTCTGAAACAGGACCAGAGTGACAAGCTCAAAACACTTCAGAGCCCTCTACTGAGTGTTATCCACTTGTGATTGAGACAACAAAAAAAGCATCTTAATACCATGTAAAGGTTAAAAATGCGACCTAAATAAGAAGAAATGAACACCGTAACATTTTTATAGAGTCAACATGACTCATGAAGTAGTTTGCTAACAATTACATGTTCAGTCCTTTTATAAAAACAATAGTTCACCTAAATATTAAGATTTTAGAGGAATTTATTCACTCTCATATTCTTCCATTCCTGTATGACTTTTGTTTTTATATAGAACATAGAAGATCATTAAAAAAGAACAAATCGGGTTTGAAACAAAATGAGACATAAATCCTCAATTGCAATTATTCAAGAAAATCAAAGTGCAGTGTTGAACATGTGACTCCCCATCACTGTAAAAGTAGCATTAGAATATGTATATAAAGAATACCTGTAAACATGGCGCAGAAGTAAGGGCTGCAGGATGCTAAAACTACTCTGTGTGCTGGTATTTCCACTTCACCCGCCACCAACAAAACATCACAGAGCATCTTCCGACTGTGGTAAATAAAGAAATGAAAGAAAACTTAGGGTTAGATCAAGACTGCTTTTCCCAAAAGTATTAAAAACCTACTTAGATTTTAGAAACCATTGGCGCCAGTGGTTTTCCGTGATCTTACAATGCTTTTGAGGTAACGTAAATCAGAAATATCTTGTGGACAAGCAGCCTACACCAACACAACTTATAATTAACTTCAAGTCAAGTCAGATTTATTGCATTGTTCTAAACCTAAAGAATATTTACCAAAAAATGCATAATAAGGCAATATATGCATGACATAGCAGACCTCACCAATCATATAGTTTACATTTTGCAACTGTACAATAAAGCAGTTGAGATATAACACATAATAATTTTGTGAACATAATTTTGGTGTAAATATATGACATTGATGGGTTTTACATTTATGTACATTAAAAAACATACATTTATGTAAAATGAAAAACTGCATTTACTAAAATATATTTCCAATGACATGTGATCGTACAAAATTTTATTATCTTTTAAATAAATAAAAAAACGTCTTGACGACAAATTGGTAAAACATATTGGTTTGAAGGATTGTGGCAAAGTATAATTTCAAATTCAATTAAATAATACTATTGGGTTCCACTGCAATCATAAATAGTTTTTGAATATGTTGTATGTCACGGCGGCCCAGCGGTTAGCACTGTTGCCTCACTGCAAGAAGGTTGCTGGTTCCAGTCCCAGCTGGGCCAGGTGGCATTTCTGTGTGGAGTTTGCATGTTCTCCCCGTGTTTCCCAAACAGTCCAAAGACATGCGTTATAGCTGAATTAATGTAACTGGCCGTAGTGTGTGAATGAGAGTGTATGGGTGCCAGATTAATTGGTGGTTCATTCCACTGTGGTGACCCCTGAGAAATCAGGGACTACGCTGAAGTATAGTGGGTGAGCGTTGTAAAATGATTCTTCTAAATATGGATTTCATGGCATTCTATTGATGCACTGAATGTGTTGGGCCTTAACACAGTTATATTTGATAAGAAAATAAAACTGTTCACATTAACCAGTTAAATTTTTGTGAGGGATCAAATTTAATATGGTGAGAATCCACTGCAAATCAGCTGGCCGCTAATTGGAAACGTCCAATGTCTGCCTCCCTGAACACCATGAAAAACAAGGGGTTGAATAACAAGTTGCATCGGTTTACTAACCTTCTCAAGTCATTCATAAGCAGAAAGGCTTTCCTCATGTGCGTGTGACTGTAGGTGTGCAGCCCTGGGTCTTTGGCATCGTCCTGCGAATCCAAACTAGGCACAGGACAAGGGACTCCATATCTAGTGAATGAATCAAAACAGACTTAAGCAACTAAAGCCTAATACCACTAATGTTTCACCAATTCAGCAAAAAACCGAATCTCTTGATCTAAGGACCTCCAAACGTTTCGAATGACAACTTCATTGCACAGTTGTTCAACAACTATTTTAATGATACGGGACAATAAAAGTCAGTTTTAGACCACATAACTGCATATGGAATCAAGTTACCGAACGTAACGATTAGGACAATAATATTTTGAATATCTCGTGAACTACTACAAGCCAGACTAGAACAGCAACATTTCACGTTACATACTCGAGTTCGTATATAAAACCCTTAACTATTAAGTGTCGTTTTAAAATGAATTCCCAGAAGGAGTGGATACACAAGACTCCGCTTAGCAATTTAGCTGCTACAGATTGTACTACGGGATCACACAAGGCGTTATTCTGCTAGTTTTATGGTTCAAATAATACTTTACTTTATTACTTTCTCTTCACCAGAAAGATTTGTTGCAAGTTATATGCATCTCTCTTTTTCTATAATCACCCACTTACCCGTCATAGTCCATGTTTGAGCAGTATCGCGCTAGGCAGCTGGCTAAAGTTAGCTTGCTACATCATTTTTCGTGTAGGATGTGTAACTCATTCATTCCTTTTATAGACGTGTGTGGTGGTTTAAAGCTTTAAGTCGAGTGTTGAATGTCTTCATCAGTATTTCTCGTGCTCAGCCCGGTCTCTCGTGAGATGGCCGCGGTTGTTTATCTGACTGGTTAGCAGCTCACAGCTATCGCTGCCTCACTGACTTTACACCCAAGACCGTCGTAACGGTCCTCCATCATCAGAGGGTTGCCTGGCAACAGTGATACAATCGCTCCACGATCACCAAGGTCACTCATGGCACTGCCACATCACTGCACTAACATGCTTCTATGGCCCTTACCAGCTATATTAAAAAAGTTAATTCATATTTATATTGGCTAAAGCTAATATATAAATACCATGCTTATTGCTCAGATGATTTCCAACCAATACAACCAAAAAAATTATAATAATAAAATAATAATCATAAGACTCAAAATAAGATCAATTTCACTTATTTTATTGAAATCACATCAAACATTCATTGAGAGGTTCATTCTGGTCCATAAGCACAAGTACAATGATTCAACCGCTTTGACATTTTGACATCTTCTGATTCAGCTACAGTCAAAAGATCCAATTGAAGGCCTCTTCCAGGGACACAGAACGGCATCATCCCCGCCATCATTGATCTGTAAAACAAAACAAAAAACCTCAGTGAAGAGCATAACCAATTTATGAGTGGGGGGGGAAATGGAGTTCCAAATTTCCACTACGTCCCTATAGAACTTTTTTTTTCTGATGCATTTTCACCCACAAGTTAAGAAAAATCTAAATCTTAGTGAGAATCCCCAAAAGACCTTACTTTGTGATTTTTCACAAATCCAAGTAAGAATATATTTTTTTCCTGCACAAGCAAAATTGCTGAAATGTACAATGCCATAATTAAATTTTCAGGGTTTAAGAATTTAGTATGTTCACATTTCAATTCTTTTAGTTTTAGTCTGGAATAAAATAAAATTATTACAGTATATTAAACTATTTATTACAGTATATTTTAACATACATACATGGTTTGCTGCTGGTATTCACACTAATAATTTAGAACAGACCTAACAAAACACACAAATATATTAACTGAACTTACCAACACATGTACAATGCTTTGTGCTTTGCTGAAAACTCTCTTTGTACGCATTCTCATTTGTAATCATTCTTATTATGGTTTACTCATTTAATATGCAAGGACTTTCTCCAATCACACAAACAGATCTGCTCCAAGAGCCATATTTCATCTGTATGGACCTTAAAGGATCAAAAACAAATCCTGCTTGGTAATTCTATCCTTTTTATGATCACATCTTGCAACATCATGTCCTGTTTTTGGTGCGTGCTGCAGCATTCATATTTCAGTCATTTGGAGTTTGAAGTGTGCACACCCAGGTTCAAATGATAGCATTGAGCATTTGAAATGAATCACACTAACTGATCGATTGTAGGTTTAACCCTAACACAATTTACAAAACCTCACCATGGGCATTCTAGCCTCTTGAAGGACGACAGGTATCTTGCATACATGTTGATAAGCAAACTCTGCCAGACTGCAAAAGCGAGAAAAAAGGAAATTATGTAATTGATGTAAATCTGTATAATACATGGATTTGAAATGATAATAATTACTACTCACCAAAGTCACTGACGGAGTCCTTCCTTCATCTTTCAAAACAACTGGATTCACAGCTGCAGCAGAGGTTCATCAAGCAGCTGCACTTAGAAGTGGGATTTTACTTAAATCAATCCATTGCATACCCTCTGTGGACAAAGAAAATAAACGTGTCAACAAATAGTGTCCTGAAACATGTTTGTTTACATTCAGTCTATCACAACCCCATAAGTGGGTCTATGTAAAACATGTGCTTTAAGAATAAGAGTTGCACATCTCTCTTTTCAAAAAGGCCAATGTCAAGTGGTTTTACAGTTGCATCTTCACTCAATTATCAACAAAAACCACTGTCCTCTTTGAGTACCAGAAATGTAGGAGGACAAAAACACGAGCAAAACACCGAGATGAGGAGGGGAGGGGGATTGATAAGATGTAAAGTAAATAACTGAAAGCACAAACCTTGCTTAATAAATGCTGATCTCCTTTGCATTTGATGTCATTAATATCTGGAACTAATGCATCAAGTATACAGGAACTATAAGCTCCATTCTCCGGTTTGACCTTAAACTGGAAATCGTCTAAAATATTGGATTAAGACATAACTACATAGACCACAGTCACCACAGCGTCACACACATTGAACTACAGAGCATGTTCTAATTGCCACTTTTTCCTCTGTTACATGATCACCGCAATTTAACGCTGGTATTTAGGAAATGCTGAAATAAAGTAGCATGCACGTTTTACGGTAACGACTCAAAAATACCTGATTTTGTTCCAGGTGGATCCGAAGTATGTTAAAGACACACCCGATGTAATGTCTTGTGTAAAGTATTTCTACAAACCTGGAAACCTGGTGCGATTATCCTATGGATTTTCAGCTGGGTTTCTACATCTCTGGAGTAGCCCTGGAGAATCCAATGACGTAGTAGTGGACACAGCTAAGGTATAGATCCATCTTATTTGATCACTAAAAGTATTGGAACAAAGCTCTAAACATATTTTAAGAATAAAGACAACATATGGTTGGGAAAATGTTAACATCCCCACATGTTTGATGCAAAGAAATGAAATTCAAATTGAGCACTACAGCCATTTTGCCTGATAAAGGCAAAAAATGCGCCTCCAATTTTAGTCTTACCTAGATGGATAGACAAATGACTAAGTGGGCCTTATAAGTCAAAAGCACCCAATAAATCTCAGATTGGCATAAATCATAATGGCTACGGAGTAATGACTTTTATTAAGAGAAATACATACAGTTCAGTTGTATCTGAAATAAACAATATTCAATAGGTTATTCCGTTGAAGCAATAATACAATGAGACAAAAGCATTTAAGTCTTTTACTAAATGATTCAACTGTAGAAAAACAACTCCAATCTGTCTTCAGAGTCCCAACGAAAAAGGTTCACTGAAACACCAATGACAATATTTGCATTATGTGCTTGAACTATTTAATGAATGACACTAATGGGGATGGGATACACGTTAGTCACTATATTAACGTATACTGAGGGATTTTAAGTGAGCCCGAACAGTCGCCCATTTAACTTTTTTCCTGAGACGCCATCAATTTTTGTTTATTCCAACACGTTTCTAATGTTTAGACGAACAACTTCTAGTGTCCATCGAGCCTAATTAAAGATCAATCATCATTGATTGGCAACAGAGTCCACAGCAAGTCTTTTAAGCACTTTTTTTTCAGTGGCCATTCTTTCAGAAATGCATTTTCCCATTCATCACGGTTTCAAAGAAACCGGGAAGAGGTATATAAAGCATGTATTAAATCAATCAGTTACAATACGAATAATTACAATACATTTAGAAGAAACGTAGCATTTAAAAAAAAAAAAATGCCACTAGAGTTTATTTTATTCTCTAATTGGTGGAGATTTGTAAACAATCACAGGTAATGTAGTTTAACAAGAATTTATTGATACTGTACAGCTTTTTTTGCTTTGTTTTCACTAATGTTGCTTCTCTCTCTCAAGATCTGCAGATAGGGCCTGCTACCAATCAATGAAATCTTGAATTTCTACAGGGGTTCACTGCGATTGGCTCTAAATAAAAACAAGATAAAAATGTCTTGGAAAAATAAAATACACAATAAAGATACAATACATATGCTAAATGGAGAAAACACATGCCTACACTAACAAGCAAAAACACTAATTTTAACTTAATCCCAATGCACAAAGAAAAACGTGTGAAAAACAGTTTCGCGAACAGGTAGCCTGCCCCGGCCACCACTGGCCAGTCTTATAATAAGAAGAGATCCAGAGTAGTAGTCCTATATGTCTTGCTGGAAAAAAATATCTCCCTAAGTACTTCAGGGAAAAAGAGCAAAACGATGTGTAGTAGTAGTAGTAACAGCTGTGAGATGTTGAGTAAAGTCGGATAGGTGAAACCCTACCTATGATCTGCTAGGCTGGATAAAGTTCTGAACTCCTGAATAGAGCTTGCGTGTTTCAGTCAATGCCACGCCACATTAAGGTGGCTCAATCTGGCTACTTAGCTGAAGATAATCTGTGGTCAAAACTGTGATGTGGGCTGGGGAAGGAGCTGCTCTTAATACGAGACCTAATAAACGCTCTTAATACGAGCCTCCGTAACCCCCCCTGCCGTAACCACCACCACCGCCGCCACCTCGGGAGTAAGGAGCGTTGCTTCTGCCCGAGTAATTACCTTTCATTGGGCCATAGCCAGAGGACTGTTGGCCATAGCCGCTGCCAAAGTCATTGTAGCCGTTACCACCGCCGTAGCCTTCCAGTTGGTCCCCGTAGCCTCCCCCATACCCGCCACCGTATCCGCCTCCATAGCCTCCACCGTAGCCGTCGTTGCCCCCATAGCCGCCGCCACCGTAGTTGCCGTATCCGCCGCCGCGCCCGCCGTAGCCGTTCTGCGGTCTGCCCATCCCCCTTCCGCCTCCTCGGCCACCGCGACCACCACGACTACCGGCAGCCTGCATCTCCTGCTTGGTGAGGGCTTTCTTTACCTCCACTTTATGCCCGTTAATGACGTGGAACTTGAGCACCACGGCTTTATCGGCAGAGTCGTTATCTTCGAAATAGACGAAGCCAAAGCCCCGCTTCTTGCCGGTCTCTTTGTCCGTAATCACCTCCGCCTTCTCCACCGCGCCGAACTGGGAGAAGCAGTCACGGAGGTGATCCTCTTCGATATCGTCTTTTAGCCCGCCGATAAAGATCTTCTTCACCTTTGCGAGAGCCTCTGGCTTGCCCGCGTCTTCCCGGGCCACGGCCCTTTTCAGCTCTACGTTATTGCCGTCTAGAATGTGCGGTCGAGCCGACATGGCGGAGTCCGCCTCCTCCGGACTCGAGTAGGTCACGAAACCAAAGCAACGCGAGCGCTTCAATTGTTGGTTCTGCACCACTACGCAGTCCGTGAGCTTCCCGTACTGCTCGAAATGGTTTCGCAGCCCATCGTCGGTGGTCTGCACGTTAAGACCGCCGACAAATAGCTTGCAAAGCTGATTTTCCATTTGAGCCGTCATCTTCGTAATCTTATATCTGCTGGGTTGATGTAAAATGGCGGTGAAATATAAATGGCGGCGGTGCGGACAGATGATGTCATCTAAACGTAACCACGCCCACCATCGAGTGAGATCAATGGTTTTAAGCTATTTTGATTACCTTAGTAATATCTTTTGAGAATACATCGCAAAAATATTTTGTACAATATTACAGAAAAGACAGTTTGATTATCTTCCGTCTGATAAGACGGGTCAAATATTTCCTCCTCTAAAGACGAGAACGTAACATTGATTCAAAAGATATCCAGTGCGCACGCGCAGTGAAGACAACAACAGCCCACTACAGCAAAACAATGGCGACGGCCGTGGAGAATATCGTTAAAGTGTGAGTACATGTAGTTTTTAAACTCTTTGAATGAGTCTTGGCGTGATATTTCCTATACTTGTCGGAATTAGTGTGGTTTTGTTTTTGTTAGCCAGGCTGAGATATTGTAGGGGTGTTTGGCTGGCTAATAATGGAAATCTGCACCTCGTTCATTCATCGTTTTCTGTGACATCAAAGCGCGGTTCAGCCATGTGTCTACTTTTAAAATTACTTACTCTAACCAGTAACTGACTATTTTGTTCATCGGATGAATTCCGTGATCCAACTTTTTAAACAAAAGTCTATCAGGATGTCGTCGTTATTTTAAAACAGGCAAAATTAGTTAATCACATTGAGGTCCATTGTTTGCATATGAGCACGTTGTGACGCACCAAATGTAACAGAAAAATTCTCTCAGTCACATTCCTAAGAATGTGATTTAACTAGTTAAAGCTAATATTTATTTATTCTAAAAGAAAATGTAATCATATTACCTATATTATGTATTAACTCATATATGGTGTTCTCTTATTTGTGTATGTGGACTGTAGGCTTGGAGAGCAGTATTATAAAGATGCTCTGGAACAGTGTCATAATTATAATGCCCGGCTGTGTGCGGAGAGAAGCATCCTCATGCCCTTCTTGGATTCCCAGACTGGAGTCGCTCAAAGCAACTGCTACATTTGGATGGAGAAGAGGCACAGGAGTGCAGGTACAATAAATACAGCATCAGCCCGATACACAGATTCTATTTTCAGTCTGTCCTACTGTTACTAACATACACACTTTGTGATTGCTTTTAAAGGCACAGCACCAGGACAGCTGTACACATATCCCGCCCGACGCTGGAGGAAGAAAAGAAGAGCTCATCCACCAGAAGACCCAGCACTTGTTTTTCCTCCTCTTAAAACTGGTAATTTGTTATAACACTGTATTTTATTATGTTAATTAAACGAAAAGTTCTTTATTAAAGAATAGTTCATTAGATCATTAAAAGTATAGTTAATTATGGTTTATTAAAAATAATACCAAAATTTAGTCACACTTGAGCCATTCTACGTGTATTTGGCCTTCTTTTTTTAAGACAAATACAATCAGAGGTGTATTAAATAATACTCTGGCTAATCACAGTTTTTTAATTCTGGTGAATTTTGCTTCGTTTATTTTTTTACTTTTGTGAATGCGCATTCACTAGTTGCTAGAAGCCACTAATGATAGATTATATTATATTTTATTATATTATATTAATTTTTAAATATTAATATTTTTCTTACAAAAATCCATTGCTTCAAGTAAGGCCTTTATTAACCAACTGGAGTCAAATGGATCACTTGTATGATGGATGGATGGATGTGGTTTTTGAAGATTCAATATGTAACATTAGCAGATTTGTTGCATTGTTTTGTTTGACCCTATAAAACCTACTAAATTTTAGTTGATCACAAATAACTATGCCATATAAATTGTGAACATGATAAATATCTTTTGCTAATCCCTCTGTTGTCTGAAAAACGTTTATTGTTTTATAGTAATGATAAAGAACATTTGTTGGACTGAAGCAGCTTAAAATTACTTGATTGTCCCAAAAAAATTTAGACAAAGAGTGTGATAAACATTAAATAAGCATCTTTCATTGTAAAATTGATTTATGCATATGCATACATATGTGTACTGTGTGTGTTATATCTATCTATCTAGCTATATAAAGATAGGATCTATTTTGTAAGACACAGAACATATTTAAAATTGCATTGTGAATCATGACTAAATTATTCCAAAATATATATTTTTTCTCCTACTGTTATTTTAAAATGTCCTTAAACTCTGGAAAGGTGCTCTATAAAAGAAACTTATTATTATTGTGTCTTTTTAAAAGCTGAGCTGGAACTAGGACTTAAAAAAGATGTGTTGGGCCCATTGGATGGGAGCAGTCTGGAAGCCCTGCTGAAAGGAGAGCCGCTGGATAAAAGAGTCCCCACAGAGCTCAGACCACCTGAAGAAGAAACCAGTCTTGCTGACATCACTGGAACCAGTACAGCCAGCAGCCACAGCGGCTCCACACGCATCAGGAAGGTATAGAGCAGGGCTGTTTGTTAAGGTTACATCTTATGAACTGTGTACTCTAAACTTGTAATTGTGGGGATTTATTTATTCATTAATGCATTCTAAGAGAATCCTCGAGCCAGAAGACTACTTGGATGATCTGGATGATGAAGATTTTGAGGAGGAGACTCCAAAAAGACGAAGCAAAGGAAAGTCTAAGGTAACATGCCTAATCTCCCGTTGCTTGATTAATTAAGTATTAATGCAGCATTTAACATTTATTTCCTCCTCATGGGAAGTGTTATGAAAATATGTCTTTTTAACCTGCCAGGGTCGAGGAGTTGGAAATGGAAAAAAGAAATTAGAAGCTGCTGCAGCTGCCCAGGAAGATCGAGACAAACCGTATGCTTGTGACAGTGAGTTGTGACCAATGTTATTTCAAACAATTGTTGTTTTGAACAGACACCCTTTTAAAGCATTAGAGTTATGATATCCACATTATTTCAAACAATTACCGGTAAGCTTAAAGACAAATATAGAGTACTGTTTAAAAGTTTGGGATCATTAAGAGTTTTTTTTTTTTAGTATTCAACAAAGACAACAAATGATAAAGTGATTGGAATGACATCTGTATTGTAACAACAGATTTCTATTTCAATTAAATGCTGTTCTTTTTATTTTCATTATATAATTATGTTTTGTTCTAATAAGTCTAATCAGTGTTGCTTTTCATATTTAAATTTTTATATAGTTGATTTAAAAAATATATTTTAGTCTGTATATATATATGTATGTATGTATGTATAAATATATATATATATATATATATATATATATATATACAAATGACACCATTTTAACGTAGTTTTCCTATTTCCATGTGGACACAGACATTTCTTGAAACAATAAGTTTATAGCACAAACTTTGGGATTCACCAAAAAAAGAAAGCATGATCAGCGTCATGTGGATGTAGCCTAAGGACAGTCTAAGCATTATAAACAACCAACCACTGTTGAGAGAGCTTTTAGTTGTGAAAGCCATATAGAAAATATTTGAAAAAACATTGAAAAATCCCAATTTCCAATAATGCACAATGTTTTTTTACACTACTGTTTTAATTATAAGCTTTTTCTTTTTTTAATTAGTCTGTGGGAAACGCTATAAGAACAGGCCAGGATTGAGTTACCATTACACTCACTCTCATCTGGCTGATGAGGAGGGAGAGGACAAAGAAGAGCCTGAGATTCACACACCTGCACCACAAGAAGAACCCAAGAGTGAGTGTTTAATCATCACAAACTGTGCATATTGAGTAGTCGTCATCTAAAACTGAGTACAGTACTGACACCTCACTTACACAGTTGTTCCTTATCAGATTTAACAAGTACGAGATGTACTAGTATTTAATGTTTGAACCGCACCTTTTATAGTTGTATTTATGACATTTAAGAGTTAGATATTGTCAGATCCTTGTGACTTAAGGATATTGTATATTACAATACAAATATTTGCCAGTTTGTTACAACCATATCAACTTTGAATATTCGTGTCAGTAAAAATAAAAAAGTGAGCCAAGAGTTGATTTGATCTTCTTTTTACAGCCCCTAAGAAAGGACCAAATGGCCTGGCTTTGCCTAATGACTACTGTGACTTTTGCCTGGGCGACTCCAGCATGAACCAGAAAACAGGCCAGTCTGAAGAGCTGGTGTCCTGCTCTGATTGTGGACGGTCAGGTATGGCAGAGGAACTGGAGAAACTCTAAACCTCTATGAGATCTTTGATCAAATAATTCAAGCCTTTTTCTTTGGTCTTCTCTTAAGGACATCCTTCGTGCCTGCAGTTCACCGCTGTGATGATGGCCGCTGTGAAGACTTACCGCTGGCAGTGCATTGAGTGCAAGTGCTGCAATGTTTGTGGCACATCTGAGAATGATGTGAGCCTCCAGATATTTTAATTTGAATGAAGCTCTTACGCACAAAAGGCATTTGTTAATGTGTTGAAATCCTCTTCCTCAGGACCAGCTTCTGTTCTGTGATGACTGTGACAGAGGATACCACATGTACTGCCTCAGCCCTCCAATGTCAGACCCTCCAGAAGGTACAAGCAATCGCTTTTATTGTTGTTCGCTCATGCTGGTGCTGTCCCAGACTCAAATGACTTCTTTGTTTCTGCCAGTAATGGAAGTGACTGGGGTCAGATCTATGAATCTCCAAAAACACGTTATCAGAATACCATAAAAATGCACCATCAGAACAAGGGCTGCTCAATATATAAAAATTTAGCAATATACATATCGCAATGCTGTGCAATAAATTAGTCATTTAATATAAAAGTATTTTAGTGTGCCTGACATTTGCACAACCTCTGATAGCACACCAGGCTGTGTAGTTACATGTCAACGCACATTTCTGAAATCAAGCAGAGTGGACATGTTGGTTTCTTGTCTGTAATGATTTTAATATGGATGCTGAAATATGACTAAGCAGACATGACAAAGCCATGCTAAGAAAGGAGTAAGACAGCAAAGAAGTTTCTGCACTCTGTTTAAAATGTTTGATGTTTTCAGGTTGATAAAACTATACCAGAAGTGCGAAGTGGTGGGGATATTTGTTTTATTTATTTTTGTCAAAAAAAATTTTATGCAACAGTAAAACATGGCTTTTCAATTTTAGAAGTTTTAGTTGTACTTGTTAGTTGTACACATGTTGATAAGAATATTTATTTATTTTTATTTTTTTTTCTTAAATATCACACTGCCCTCATCTGAAAACAACAAAATCTCTTATGCACCATCATATTGGCAAAAAATCACCAAGAAATTCAGAATATCAATAAATCTTCCAAATATGTACACTCAGAATGGCAAAAAAATCTACAAAAATTTACCCCTGAATGCCTATAAAAAAAAAACACTGTAAGAATACGGTAAAATCTCTAAATATGCAGATTTCAGGCTTGTGCACATGGAACGAATTTTTCTTGCACTTATTGTGTTTTTTTTTTGGCATTCATACCCAATAGATTTTCACATCCGAACATGCAAAATCTGATGTTAGATGGCACTTAATGAAAAACAGATACCCCTGTACACAAGGTGGCGCTGTGCAAGTTTATGCTTCTGACACATTTGCTTGTTGAATGAAAGAAGTCACCCTCACGCTTTTTCCTTGTGTATTTATAATGTAAGCTTTTCCATCTTCTGTTTAACCTCCGCCGTTACAACACCTGGTCAAGAGTTTGAAGGAAAAAGTTACAAGCCATTAAAGAAAATCTAAGTGAAATGAAACTTAACATCGAATCCTAATTACACAATTGAATGTAAGTTCAGCAGCTCAAGGCATGTGAAAAAAAAGCACCAATCTGATTGGTTGACCAGATTTGAACATAGCATGGAAAAAAAACAGTGTTTTTGTTTGTTTTAAATTATGTTTTTACACTTGCCATTTTACATTGACGCCTTTTGTTTAGTCACAAGGCATTAAATGTAGGGTGGGGCAGGGGGAGGGGACACTTTATTGGTAATGTTAGTTTGTGTAATATATGCTTCAGTGAATTCAATCTATGTATTGATTTAAAAGACATGTAATTTATTAATAAGACATATTTAAGTTTTCAGTGTTTTGAGGAATATTTAGTGTACTCCGATTAGTTATTTTAGAGGTTACTGTAGGTCAAATCTATAAAAACCATGCGTCTAATTGTACTTTACTTTTAGGCTATATGTAGACACCCCTATTTTACCAGAATTATTATACCTATTTTATCAGTGCTAGATCTGCCAGTTTTAGATTTTTTTTAGACTGATTGCTGCACTTATTCTTTCACAATGGGGATCAAGCGTTAATTAGGGGGGTCAGTCCCCCCCAAACCCCCCTGTAATTTGCACTCTGGCTAAACATCTGCAGTAAGCATGAGCAAAAATCGTCCTGTTGTGCACAGACCTTTAGAATACAGAAAATATCTCCAAAAATGCACCATCAGAGTAGCAAAAAAAACCACCACCAAAATATCAAATAATGCACCACCAGCATGCTGAAAGTATACACTATCAAATTGCCTCAAAAGTAATGTTGTGATGTATTTGCTATAATTCTAGTCTTGTGAGGCTGTACAGAAGCGTGACATGAGAACCACACAAAAAATGCTTGAAATCTGAATAACAAGGTGATTAGATTTCTGTGATTGCCAGCGCTGATTAATATATGGCTTGAATAATGTTTACAGGAAGCTGGAGTTGCCACCTGTGTCTGGCTCTTCTGAAGGACAAGGCCTCCATTTATCAGAGCCAGAACCCTGCAATGGAGTGACCATGAAAACAGTCAACCTTGAATGCGCAACCCTCACGTCCATGCAGAAATGCATTCAAACTGTCTTGAGATTTTCACAGAATGGAGGAGAGGCAGGAAGAGAAACCATTGGCCCTAACGTAGCCAGTTGTTTTTTATTTTTTTGTTTCACTTTGACTGTTACACACACACATCACAAGCAGTGTTTGAAATGAAAGCGTGCACAGAGGTTTTCGAGGTTGAAATGGGTTATATTCACTTCATGCATTATGTGCAGTATTTCCACATTCCTTGATGTTAGGGCCGATGTTTCAGATGATTAAGCACCTGTTTATGCATTGCCAAATATTCTTTTTTTTTTATTGCTCAGCATTTGTTTACATCGAGAAAAATGTATGGCTTATTCTTTAAATGTTATGGATCTAAATATTCATTCGTACAAGACGTGTAGCTCTGTTTATATCTTTGACGTGTGTAATTATTTCTTGTAAGCTGTTCTTTCAGGAAGTAATTGTGCCAAGGTTCATATTTTAAAAACCAGAAGATGGTGCTGTCTTTTTTTTTTTTTAATCAAGTTATGTTTTTTGCTACATTTTCTGGACTCACTCATTAATCTATTTTATCCCACAAAACACTCTCATTAGGCAGGTTATCTTTCGTAGTATTTTGTATGTGATATAATATCTATTATCACTGACTAACCATATTGAATTATTGTGAGTACTGTATCGTTTTTGTATTTGTTTTTGGTATATCATGTCAGTTTGTATTGGTATTGAATGTAAATGCTGTATTTTTCTGTCTTTTTTATTTACATTTTCATATTGGCCTTTCCATAATAAACATACATGTAACAGATTCTTAATAATGTTTGTTTTTTATGACTGCTTAGTGCTACCAGCAAAGTAAATAAAGAACGTGAAATATATGTGTATAAAGAGCACAATAGCTTTGTTTCTCATAGTACATCTTATGAAAACACTTTTTTTTTGTATTTATACATTTTATTTACAATTTTTGAAGAAATGTCATCAGTAGTTCACAGAATAAAACAAATGTTACATTTTACTCGAACATAAATCATAAACCCAGAGAAACTGATCATTGTCAAGTGGTCCCTTCATTTTGACCATAGCTGTATATATAGTTGCACTTTGTATTTAAGGGTATGCTTACATGAAAACAATTTATTAAAAAACATTTTGACACACAGTAGACCATAAAAATCACTGAAATATGTCTAGACAGGGGTTGTCAATGTCATTAAACGTACTCCGTACACATTCAACATGTAATACATGTGATTTCTCATACGAGCATTTTTAAATTGAGCAGGTTTTCATTTCCAGGCCTCCAAAACTGATTTTGTTTGAAACTGTTGTCATGTAAACATACCCATTACATTACACTGTAAATATTTCAGAACATACATAATGATATAGCACATTTTTAACACAATTAAAAAAAAATTCCCACATATCTAACCGCTACTTTCATATATAGAGTTCTAATACAAAGTTTATTCCTCAGCACATACCCAGATGCTACATTTTCGGTGTCACTGTCAAGGAGATTAGTGTAAAAACTGCTACATAAAGAGCCAATCTGAACATCATGCTCAACTTATATCTCTAGGATCTTTTCAAGCTCTCTGGCATCATAATACGGATTTTGTCATGACTGGTCTCAAATGCTGAATTTAGTAATTCATTCATTCATTTTCTTTTCGGCTTAGTCCCTTTATCAATCTGGGGTCGCCACAGCGGGATGAACCGCCAACTTATCCAGCATATGTTTTACGCAGCGGATGCCCTTCCAGCTGCAACCCATCACTGGGAAACATTCATACACACTCATTCACACACATACACCACGGACAATTTTAGCCTACCCGATTCACCTATAGACCATTTCAATGTGGTGATGTCATTGGCCCATGAACATGTCCTGCTTGTTATCAAACTATTTCATAACTGTAACAGGAGGCAATTCAATCATAACTTAATGTTAAAACAGCTGTCATAACATTATTTATCAATATGTGGCTCTTTTTGGATTTTCGGAAGCTGTAGAAATTAAAAATGTAAAACAGGAAATACGTTGGGACCATTGTTTTTGTTTACATCCCTCAAAATGGTCTATACCGCATGTCTTTGGACTTGTGGGGGAAACCGGAGCACCCGGAGGAAACCCACGCGAACACGGGGAGAACATGCAAACTCCACACAGAAATGCCAACTGACCCAGCCGAGGCTCGAACCAGCGACCTTTTTGCTGTGAGGCGAACGTGCTACCCACTGCGCCACCGCGTCGCCCGAATTTGTTAATATCACAAGAAACAAAAATCAACTTAAAGGGTCATGAAACCCTGGACTAAACTAACAGATCTGTGTGTGTGTGTGTGTGTTGAACATCAGAAGTCAACGTTAGCATCAGTTAGCTTCAGTTGTAAGGAACAAAATTCCTTCAGGGTTTAAAATCTATAGGTCTATTAGGGCGGAGTCACTGGTGGTGATGTAGCATAGGACTGCTAGTACTAAGATGATGACGACAGTGTCTATTTATTAATCATGAGACTGAGTTTTCTTGTCCTATGAGAAGACACTGCATCTGAATTATTCGGTCAAGCAGTGAGACCATGCTGTTAGGATTTTATAATGGGCTTTGGCACCAGTAGTGTTGTTGGAAGTACCAACTTCTACGAGAATTTTTTTTTTTTTAAAGTGACAATAGCAGCATATGATGAGTGGATTATCACCGGTTTACAAGAGTGCTTCTCAGGCACAGGAATGTTTGAAAGCCACATCTAGTAGTTGATCCGTTATGATTTCCTCAAGTTTTACCTCTGATTTTTAGTCAGAGTTGGTATGGTCCACTGACAGCTCTCCTCTTTCTCGCCACATCCCGTTTTACAATATATTTATTTATTCTGAGGTAGACTTGAGGTAGAACTGAAAGATGGGACTCTCACTCACTTTTCTTTGGATTATTATCAGGGGTCACCACAGAGGAATGAAGCACCAATTTCTCTGACGATTGTTTTACCGGCGGATGCCCTTCCTGCTGCAACCCAGCACTGAGAGTATAGCCCTCAGTGCTGGAACACCCACACACTCTCCCATTCACACACTATGGCCAATTTAGTTTATCTAATTCACCTATACACCTATTCCAATTCACCTAAACCATGTATTTGAACTGAGGGGATAAAGAGAGCACCCAGAGAAAACCCACGAGAACGTGGGCAGAACATGCAAACTCCTGACAGAAAGGCCTCCTGGTCCAGCCGGGACTCGAGCTAGTGACCTTCTTGCTGTGAGGCAACTGTGCTAACCACTGAGCCATCATGGAAGGGGGTTTTGTTTAAATATAAATGACATATTCAGGCATTTCCATTCGGGGTCCACCTGATGCCCTTCTTATGTTCCTTCCACCTACAAAGCAGCAGTGCCCTAAACGTGACCCGGAAGTGTTTGTTACAGAGCGCATAGCAGAGCGGATTGACTGTGCTGTTGACATAGCAGAGCCAGTATCCCAGATTCCAAAGTCTCTCAGGAACACAATTTTCGCAGAAAGTAGACACCAGAACCATGATGTTATATGGTGTCCATGTTACAATGAAAGCCAGAAGAATGGCACTGAGGGTCCGGGCTGCTTTCTTCTCCTTGATCAGAGATGAGGTGCGGGCTTTTCTGCTCCGCTGACCTACGTTCAGTGATAGGGCAGAAGCTTGTGTGGTTGTTGGATTCATAAGGGAATTCTGACTTTCTGACTGATCACTGCTGCTCATGGTGGCATCGTGAGGTTTATTGGCCGCAGACTTATCCATTCGAACTAGTGGAACATATTTGTTATTGTGGTCTGTTCTTGAAGAAATAAAGTCCACTTGTGGATGGCTGTTTGTAGCGTATGAGTTGGAAATGTCTTCCCTTTCTCTTCGTTTCTTCCACCAGGCTGCTGTTCGATGGGTGAAGCTTGGACAGACAGGCCTCTGTTCATTCCTGAGCTGCTGCTGCTGGTCTGTTTGTGGTCTGACATCTTCATTGCTGCGAGAACTGCTCTGACAAGATCTCTAAAAGACAGGAATTAGATGACAATTTAAGAATGTTACATATTTTACACTGTATAATTTTGACTTAGTCAATTTGAACAGTCAATGGAGTTTTTAAACGAGTTGTGTTTTATTTAATCCATGTCTGTTGCTACATGCTATATGCTAATGTGCTCTTAAACTGTTACACAGTGCTCCTCCATCTGCTCCCAGTCCATTTAAAAAAATAAAATAAATCAAGCTAAATTATCCTACATTAATAATAATGCTCTAGCAATGTATAACAAATGTTATAATGTTTTTGAACCATACTATAGGAAGCATCTTGAATTCATCTGTTGTGGTAATTCTATAGCTGCTATTGTAGTACAATAACTATAGTAATATAAACAAATTATCCAATATTGTACTTGTACACTTTCTACAACTGTATATATAATATACTTTAATAAACCACAATCTACAGTAGTAATATCAATCAAAGTATACTGTGGGGTGCCGCAAGGCTCAGTTCTTGGTACCTTACTTTTTACATTATATATGTTACCCCAAGACAATATCATTTAAAAAAACATGGAGTTAGTATCCACTGTTATGCCAATGATACACTTTATATCTCCTCACAACCTGATAATTTGTACAAATTCACAAAACTAACAGATTGTATAGCTGATATTAACATTACTGCATATTGCCGCATAAAATACAGCATTTTATGTGAAGATGGGATCATTTCAACAACATTGTTGTCTGTATTAACATTTCCTTTTTAAGAACATTGTTGTCTTGTAAACAAACCCTATGATGAGGGAATTAATAAAATGTGACCATAAATGAACAAGGAAAGAAATGCTCCAAATGAGGGAGCAATGCCAGAAGAACCATTTCAGATTCTCTAAAGAACCTTTCAATTAACGCTTTTTTTTTTACACTCTAAATAATTTGTGTTGTTTTTCGTAACCAAAATTTAGGCTTGTTTGTGTTTGAAACAACCCAGCATTTGTTAGTGTAACATGAAACGACAATAAAAAGCTTACATTTTAACTGTTCAACAACAGCTGTTTATGTCATGCTTCACCCACTGTGATGCAAACTAAAGAAAAAAATTTGGAATAAAGGACAAAGTCTTTACTGTAAAACCCACCTGAGATGCATTTCCAGTGCGTCCTCCCTGTGATGCAGTCAGTCCAGCCAACTGCTGAGAGCGTTTCTCTGTCTCACGATATACACGCCAGTACAATGCCACCATCACACTCACTGGCAGGTAAAATGCAGCGATGGCTGTTCCAAAGGTGATCACGGGCTCTGACAGAAACTGTATTGAACACTCATATTCCTGAACGGTCCGTTCCCCAACTATATACTGCCAGAACAAAATGGCTGGGGCCCAAATCACGAACGAGATGGTCCACGCTAGAGAAATCATTATCATGGCCCTTTTGGGTGTTCTTTTAGCCCGATAGGTCAGAGGTCGCATGACAGAAAGGTAGCGGTCGATACTGATGGCCAGCAGGTTCATAACAGAGGCATTGCTTGCCACATAGTCCACAGCCAACCACACATCACAGGCAAGATTGCCTAAAGTCCACCCGTTAAGCAAGATATACGTAGTATAGAGGTTCATCGAGATGGAGCCCAAGATTACGTCAGCCACCGCCAAGCTTAAGAGAAAGTAGTTGCTCACTGTCCTCAGGAGTGGGTTGACCCGAAAGGAGATCATGACCAGGACGTTACCTGTGATGGTGATGAGGGACAGGGGAACGGTTATGAGGGTGATCATGGCTGTCTTCCAGGAGATGGAACCAGATACAGGACTATCTGTCCCATTAATGATACTGGAGAGATTCATGATGAACTGAAGAAGGCAGGAGCTATGAGATTATGTTTGTTTTTTAAATGTTGGATGTTTTTGTAGTGCGTCTATTTGGAGACTCTTCATTTTTGATTATCTGTGTAAACAAAAGTCAAGGAATAAAGTCAAAAGTCAGCTAAAAGTCACAAGTCATTGTTCACTCACGCTGCATGTTGTTGCTATGTATCTTCTTTTTCTAACCACAAAGCGACAAATAAAAAATGTCGTACTTATGTTTACATATACAACAGTTTTTAAAAAAAGAACATGCCTAAACATCAAAGTATGATCCCATGTGACACTTGGCATATATTCCACACTATAAAAACTTATAAATTTAGATTACTCAAAATATTTGAGTGAACCAACTTTTACTATCTATTTGTTTTAAGTTATTAAAACCTGACAATTTCTCTCATTAACAGTCTCCAGTTCCTGGGTCCATGTTATTTCTCAAAATGCGAATACAATTTAACTGAATTGTTGAATGAACTCATTTGTGCAGTTTGTTTGCATAAACAACACATCTTTATGATTGTCTTAGCTATAAAAAAAATCTATCAAAGAGACTATTATTATACACTTGCAGAAATATAGTTATGAATCATGCAGTATATCTTTAAGTATTTTCAGCTCATTCTCAACTAAACCACTCTACTCTTCACCACAATGTTGACCTTACAAGTTT
>CAIGQV010016735.1:22194698-22212382 GCA_903798115.1 Danio jaintianensis
ACACACACACACACACACACACACACACACACACACACACACACACAAATTACAATAAACTCTAAGCATGTGAGTATTTGTTCATGCTGGCCTGTTTACCGATGGCCATCATGAAGCACACTATCGAGCACTGCAAAGTCAATATCTTTTCATGTGTGTTTAATTTACTTGCACTATAGCAACTATGTATTGTAAACACTACAGTGTACTATAAGTCACTATGTACAAAAGCATCTACGAAATGACAGAGTAAACTCTTTGTTATATAATCTTAAATGTTTTTTACAGGACCATCAGACTTCGACAGCCTGTTGATGTTAGAATGAATGTCAAAGACAGTGGATTTAGGTGTATGTTATCTGGGATTACTGTAGCGCACAATTAAAACACTCACTAATACCACTTGCTATACAAAAAAGACTTTAAGCACTTGTCAAACAGCACTTTCTAGTCCACGGATGCAGATCCTTCTTCCAAATACTTTAGTTAATCCCGTTAGACAGGTTCCTCTGTATAAAAAATCATCAGTCAAAATGGGACTCTAACTACACCCTCAGCAGAAATCAACAACATAATTGTGGATTTTTACTGCCTATCGTCAAATATAATTAATATTTATATTTACTCAAATTACAATTTTCAACTATGCATTTTGCAACACATTCTAGTCTCTTCTTAATTCTTAATTTCCAAAATTTTCCTAACTAATTGCTGAGTTTTAAATTCTTGTTGTGGCTCTTCTTTCGTTTTCACTCACTACAGTTCAGGTCATAAGTAGGAAAACAGTAATAAGCCTCTCTAAGCACCAAATATAGGGTCAAAACAAAGCATTGGGTTATGCCATGTGAAATGTTAATCAATTTTAGACAAAATCTTCAGAAAAGGAAAAAAAAAAACAGGATTAGTTGACTATCTTAGCTTACTAAGCATAAGGTTTTGAGGCAGACATGCTTTTGCATATTCTAAAAGGGACATTTTTCTCCGCATTGTTTGTCTTGTGATGTAAAATTAGCATTATATATACAGCTATGGAAAACATTAACTGACCACTTCTCAGGTTCTTTGGATTTACTGGATTTATTATGTATAGGTCTGAGTCAAACAATATTATATATGTTTACTGCCATTTACAGTTATTTCATTCTTGAGAAAATGTTGGTCGTTTCTTGTGATAAAAAAAAATCTAGGGTATTCCACCAAAATATTTATATTGTAATACTTCTGAATTTTGGAATTGTGTTATCTAAAAATGAAACAAACTGTTTCTTATTTTTATGGCAAAAATGGCTCTAACAACAGCAGTTTACAAAATAAAAGACTTTTTTTTTGAATAATGAAATAATTTAGACTATTACTGTTAAACTATAGATTTTTTTGTTAAAATATTACACTATATCATTATACTATTATAACATTAAATAGCTGTAGGACGAACACACTTAAACCACGCTGACATGCTTGCATTACAGTAATGTCAAGCGGTGCAAGTTGTCTCACATATAAAATAAATGTTAAGTTAATATATAGTTTATTTTTTACAATAATGTTTGGACCAAAACAATGGCATTGTATTTGGTAACGTTAGCATGAATCAGTTTTTTTTAAATATTTGTTTTTTAATAAAAGGTGTATAATAGACTGTTCATGTGAAATCACACCTAACTGGTACAACAACATCATATAATCTTCTTAAACAATGAAGTAACTAAGATCAAGTAATTTTGATTAATATGAACAGCAAGCACTTTTTTCAGCAACATTATAAAAATGATCAAGTTTGTTCAAGGACATGAAATGAACCATGGGACAATTAAAGAAATATTTACAGTAGTAGTTTCCAAACACAAACCCAAATCAAACAGTAATTTTGTTCACATGAATGCACATAAAATCACATTTTGTCTATTTTGTTTTCATTCACAAATGTATAAAACAGAATGAAACAAATCCCTTCAAAATATCATTTGTCCCCCCTCCCCCCAAAACAATTCTGCTGTACATTACTCAATAAAATCTACAAGGAAAAGCTTACCTGCTGCATCCTCTCAGATCAGTTGTTCGCCAAGTGTTTCTCATGCTCTGAACTCTCAGCTCACCTGTACAGTGCAAATATTCAATGAGTCCAACAATCAAACAAACTCTGGAGCTGAAAAGCTGGACAACTGCTGACATACCTCACTGCCAAAACAAACAGCGAATGTACAGTACCAGATCCCAACTTCCTTCTTAACTGTAAAATGGCAAATGGCTAAAACTGAGAATTGAAACTGATAAAGCTACTAATTGTGCAAAAAGCTTGTATGCCATATTTTTAGAACATTTGAACTCAAGTAAAAGTACTGTTACATTGCTAAAATAATACTCGATTACATGTAAAAGTACTGTGCCAAAAAAGTAAAGGGACAGTTCACCCAAAAATGAAAATGCTGTCATCATTTACTCACCCTCAAGTGGTTCCAAACTGTTATGAGTTTCTTTCTTCTATTAAACAAGAATGCTGGAAACCTGTAACTGTTGACTTTCACTGTATTTTTTTAATGATTACTGGTTGGGCCCCCTGATAATATCTCTGCGGGAGCTTGGCCTCTCCTCGGCCCTTAATCATCTTATTACTTAGCGGCGCAGAGGGGCGTAGAGGACATTTTTAAAGTTGGGGGGGGGGGTTTGCAGCCAATATGAAATTCAAAAGTTTACCTTCATATAATTAATAATCACCTGTTTCTAAATGGTCTATCTCTAAAAGTGAGGGGGACGTATCCCCCCTGTCCCCCCCCCCCCCCCCTTGCTCCCCCCCTGGCGGCGCCCCTGAATAAACATTTGTTTGAATAAAATTTAATTTATTCAAACAAATGAATTTATTTGTGTGTGCATTTTCATTAGTGAAATATACAGAGAAATGAAGCTGCATGTTCTCGTTTTACAATGTACAGATATTTTGATCTTTAAACTGTGTTCTGTGATGTTGGTATTTTCACCACCACTAGATGTCAGGAGACACTTTGGTTGTATTCACTTAATTGGGAAAGTAGAAGTGTTGGAGAAAAAGAAATAACTCCAGTTTTCAATTTCTGCAATGATGTTAAGCCAACTAGTAAATACATTTTTTCACATTTTTTAGCGGGATCCATGGAGTGATAGAAGGGTGGAAATACTTAGAGAAAAATAATAAAAATATATTATGAATGAAAGAAACAGTTACAAATAAACAACCAAATAATTTTAAAACTTTATTGAAATAAATCGAATAATTCATCAAAATAAATAAACATTTATGCTAAATCTTAATTAAGTAAATTATAATAATAATAGATCTAATTAAATACTATTAAATTAATTTATACAAAACAATTATTTATTGTAAAACATTACAAATTGAACATTCGTTTATTTGAATATATATGTTTAATTAAATTTTAGGCAAATAAGAAGGCAAACATAATTTAAATAACTATAATAAATAATCCAAATCCAAAATTAATAAAGTCATTTGATTAAAAAAAAAAAAATAATGATGATTATTATAAAAGAAAATGACTTCGGCTCACAAACATAAAGTCGTGAAAATGTGCTTTAAATTAAAACCATACACTGTAAAACAAAATACATTTCAATTAAAGGAGCGTCACGACTTTTATTTTGAATATTTGTTTTTTTTGCGTCCGGAAACTGTCAGCCTTCAGACTGCAACGATGGCAGCATCCGCTGATGTGCACGTCCGATTATGTGAACAAGAAATAATCAAGTTTGATTTAGAATTAAAAGCTCTTGTTCAGGTATGAATAAAATTCTAAAGCTTAAACACTGCTATAGTAACATGTTAGTTCTTTTAGGGACAGTACTTTTAAAATGCATTCCTAAAAATATTTATAAATAAATTACAAATAGAATGAATTAATTGCATTTTTACGTTATCAGGTTAAGCAAATCATTTTATTGTTACGTTGACTTAAAATGTAACATCTGTTAAACAATGTAACATGTACTAAATATTAGTCCCATATTGTATAGAATTATAATGTTTGTTAAGTATTTTTCTCCGGTGTCCAGCATTATTACTAATGCATTTAAAACATTGCAGGATGTCAGTGAATGCACAGGACCACAGAGCAAATTGACAGATTTAAATCTTATAGTGAAAGAGAAATTCAACAATCTAAGACAACGAATTCAGGTGAGAAATATTGTGTGTAAATGGCTTGTTTATTCGGCAAATTCTGAGTTTAGGACAATTTAATGGTGTTTTTTCAAAAGGATCTGGAGCAGATGGGAAAAGAACAGGACAAGGAGTCTGACAAGCTGATGCTTCTCTTAAAAGTTGAAGGACATCGAAAACAGATGCTCAGGTAATTCTGATAAGATTCTGATGAGTAAACGGGCCTGAAATCAATTGAGCCAAAGTTGGTTTTATATTCACACATTTGGACTTTCTCCTTAATAATATAATTTCAGAAAAGTGTTATTTGCTAATTCTAAATAGTGAAATCATATTTGCAGTCAATGACTATAAAAGATGACATTTGTTTAGAGTCAATTAAATATTGCTAATGTTTTTTTTGATGTCATACTTAAATGCAATTTCAGACCGAATATTAAAATTAGCATGCTAAACAAATATAGGGGCTGTTAAATTAACGAATGTGTAAATATAAAACCAACTTTACCTCAATCTGAAATCACAGTTTATTCTCAATCCTTTTAATGCAAAAGAACATTACACAGAGATTAAAAAGGCACATCTTCTGTTTAAGTGGAGGGAGGAATGTATGTTTGTCTCAAATGAAGAGTGTTTTTCTTGCAGTAATCAGACAGCATGGAGGAAAGCTAATCTTGCCTGTAAATTGTCTATTGATAAGCTGGAGAAGGAAGATTTATTGAATTCAGAGAACATGTCGGTGAGACACAGGTGAGTTTGTGCACATGAAAAATCTTCACTAATTATGTTTTTAACCTATACCTCTGATCACCTGAATTCTCTTTCCATCTGATCAGAAAGATGACAAAAGAGAGCCTGGCTCAGACCTCCAGTGACATAACAGAGAGTCTGATGAGCATCAGCCGGATGATGTCACAGCAGGTCCAGCAGAGCGAGGAGACCATGGGCACATTAGGTGGGTTCAGTTAGTTCACCCAAAACTAAAAATTCTATCACTTAATCACACTTCACTTGTTATAAACCGGTTAGAAAGTCTTTTTTATTCTGTTAAATGCAAAATAAGAAACCTGAAACCATTGGACTTTCATAGAATTTCTTTTTCCTACTATTGGTGTCAATGGTTACCGGTTTCTAACATTCTTCAAAAATGTGTTCAACAAATTAAAGAAACCCATAAAGTTTTTCGCACAAGTGAAGGGTGAGTAAATTGACATTCATTTACATGAGGCTCAAATGTACCTCAAGAAACAAATTTACAATACTTATTTTCCTTTATAAACTAAATCAAAATTTGGTCAAAGATACATTTACACACAAAACAAAAAACTGTTTGCCACAAATGTTTTGATTGGTGTCTTCTGCATCACATGACATAATGTCACACACACTAGAGGAAAGCAAAGGAAAAAACCAGGATGTCAGCATCATGGTAGTTCTTTCCCTGAGAAAAAAATGAGAATATTAAAATGAAAATTTGTAATGATTTAGCAAAAAAAACAACAACATTGAAATGCTTCCATTAGGTTTTCTACAGTTTTTAAGAACAAATCTGTTGTCTGCCGCTTTGTTTTTGAAATCAGGGTTTGAAAATTTCATATCAACATTTCTAAGTCTATAAGTGAGTAATCGGCTTATTATCCGTTATTAGTATCAACCCAAATTTTCCTATCAGTGCATGCCTAATTCATTTGGACTTTGTTGAATGATTTTTTAAGTTTTGTTTGTCCTACCAGTAGTCTTTTTTATATTTAAACCCTGTCTGAATGCTGGGAAACTAATGTGTTCCATTATATTATCCATGTGTTCTTTGTTCCACACCTGTAGCAACATCTTCCAGGACCGTGCTGGAAACTCATGAAGAGTTTAAAGCCATGACAGGAACTATACAGCTGGGAAGAAAGCTCATCATTAAATACAATCGACGGGAACTTACAGATAAGCTACTTATTTTTCTCGCTCTCGCTCTCTTCATGGCTACAGTCCTGTATATTCTGAAGAAAAGACTTTTTCCTTTCTTTTGAGTAAATGGACCAAAATATTGGCTTATAGGGAATGACTATGAAAGGCAAGTGCTCTTAAAGAGAGAGAGAGAGAGAGAGAGAGAGAGATGCACGTACAAACTGTATAATCTTTTCACTTTTCTTGTGAAACTCCAATCAAAATTTCAACATGGATGGGGATGGATTATTATACATATGGATTATGTATTTTGTATAAAAATACCATCAAATATTTATGATAATATTATTGTTAAAGGGGCTATATTTAAGAATCTGCATGTATTAGTAGCTTTTTATTTTAAATATGCGATTAATCTTATAATGAAACTTAAAAACTAGACGTTTTTGTGGCTTAGTTTGTCTATTTAAAATCAAAAGGAAGTGACATTTACATGAAGAGCTATTCTGAACACAGTGCAATGTCAATATGTAATGCAAAGAAAGGGTTTCATTCAGAGCCTCACAAAGCTAGACCTAAAAAGGTTTATTGTAAAAATAGCTTTAACAATTTGTTTGTTAAACTTATACGACTGCTAAGGTATTGACAACTTTAACTTCTAATCAAGGAACAAGACAGAACCTTCCTGTGAGTATGTTGTGTACATTAATCGCAAGGGTTATGTGTACACAATTTGCTGGCTGCAGTTCACTAAACGGCCAGCGGTGTCGCTGCTGGCTAATAGCACATTTCTGAACTGCACATTTTAGCCCCTTTAATTATAATGATAACGAATTATATATTAAGCATTATAATGCATTGTTGCTGGAATATTTATTCAACAAAAAATATTTGTTGTTAGTCCTGTCACAGCAGAAATGTTGCAAAAAGTTGCAATAAAATACTCAGCATGAGCAGATTTTGAGAGCTGAAATTTTGTATCAAAGTTTGTCAAGTTTTTCATTAGTGAAACAATGACCATTTAAATGACCATTTAATTATGCAACATTATATTTATTTCTACATGATGTTTGTTACAGATTGCAAAAATCTGATATGGTTTCTAATAATACCTCAGAATATGGGGTCAGAATATTTTAATGTTTGGAAATATTCTATGCCCTCAAAGGCTGCATTTAATTGATCGGTAATACAGAAAAATAATAATGTTACATATTATAAATACAGTTTCAATTTAAAATTACTATAGCTCAAGTAAGTCCGGAGAAACAATATTTTCAAGTGGTCTCTTAATTTATTTCTTAGCCTTATATAAATTTCATTCAATGTATTTTTGTTATTTATTTATGTATTGTTATCAATATTGAAACAGTCGTGCAGCTTAATATTTCTTAATCATATTTCTAGGACACTTCAAAAATGAACATTATTTAGAAAAACATTTAAAATCCTTTGTAACAATATGAAAGTCTTTACTGTGACGTGATGTATTTACTGCATCATTGCTGAATTAATGTATAAATTTTTCTCTGTAACTCTTTAACTCTTTTTTTTTCCAACAGTAGCGTTATACAATTTTTTTTCTCATTTGTATTATATTATGACATTTTAAGACATTTTCATGAAATACAGGTTTTATTTGTTTGTTTATTTGTTTTTGTATTATTATTATTATTATTATTATTATTATTATTATTATTATTATTATTCAATTATACTTTTAAGGGATATTCTACTGATAATGTTGATTCTATAAGTTGTTCAGTTCCATGCCACCAGCTGAACCCAATGCTACGAGCTGCAGGCTGTCAAATGAACACCTACAGTATGACAGGCAATTTAGGTGAGTTAAACTCACATCCTGCACAGTGATGAAGCAGCAGCTGCTATGTCGGGCAGGGCACAACAGGAGTATCGCAGAGGGGGAAAAGCTCAGAAAAGCTCAGAGCTCCGCTGATAAAGAGGCATGCAACCCTGTCTTTCCTCCGATAAGACCCGGAAAAGCTGATTATTCCATCCCTGGTCTCTCTCTCTCTCCCTCTCTCTGTCATTCTCCTTCCATTGTGGCCAGAGGACAAGGTCTGTTATTTTTAGAGATGTGCGTCCATGTTATCTGACTTGTTCTTTTCAACGCCTCTGAAGAGTGGGCCACTATTGCAACTGTGTGACCTTTTTCTATACCTCTCGGTGGCCCCATATTTGACTCAAAATGACACTCATTTCCACAGTATGCTTTGCGATGCATATATTTGTGCTGTAAGTAGACACTGCGGCTATACTAGAGACTCTGGGAATTGTGTTTGCTGATATGTGTGGAGAGGCCAGAGAGATGCCCAAGGACAATCTATTACTCATTTTAAGTGGCAGCAAATGTGGATCACCTTCCCTCCTCTATCCCAGTCTTTACATGCAGGGCCATGCACTCTTACCTCTCTATGTCAAGCAAATTGTACCATTCTGCACACTAAGCAGAGCACTTTGGTGTTGTCAGTCAACGGTGACACCAGCGTTTACAAGAATAGCATGCAAACGGTAATTTGTGTATTTGGGTGTCTGTTGTTGACAAAAACGTTTTGCGGGTGCATGGGGTGTTAGACAGTTTAGCTTTGAAATTAATTTGAGCTGCTGGTGAACTGTAAGGTATTCCAGCGATCATCGCACTGCCGACAAACGTCTCACGCGAAATTCACTAAACAGGGTTAAAACGTTTTATTTGAACGACCTGTCAAATATAACCTATACAGCAAACACGAATGAATGGCATCTGAAGCAATTTGCGATTTTTGTAGACGTTTATAACACAGATATTAGGCAACAGTAAACATAATCCTGAGTCCTTCTTGACTAATAGATTAAATATTTAATTATTTCGCAAATATCTGGTTTGAATTAGGCCTAAGCCTAACTCAGTGAGGTTGGCCTATAGAAATTCACATTCAGTGAATAAACAGTCAGTGAAAATTAATTTAATTGCACTGCGTTTTCCAAAGTGTTAGGCCTGCGACAACAATAAACGTAGGCTATGATTTCTAAATAATATTTAGGCTACGGGTTTTTTTTTTTTTACTTTGCTCTCATTTAAAATATAGCAGTTTTATAGCATATTTTATATATAATATGAATGAGAAAAATAGGTGAAAAAATGTAAGGAAAAATTAATTTGATCACATTTCGCAAAACTGGTAAACATTATTATTAGTTTTATGAATGTGACTCATAAAAATACGGATGGAAATGCTAGTAGCCTATATAGGCATAATTCTTAATGTGAATGGCTAATTATTAGTGGGTTACTGCTTTGGTTGTTGTGTTATTCTATTTGTTATTCTTAACAATCCAAATAATAATTGCAAACATTCTTGAAGAGCCTTTATTGTTTTCCTTCGAAAAATGTACATAACAAACTTACACAGGCATAGCCTCTTTTTAACAAAACGTAAATTCGAAGCCGTGTTCGTACTGTAACTCTCTTTCTGCACAAAGCATCAATAACACCGGTCTTTATTTAACAAAGTTTACAAAAAATGAGACTGACCAAGAAAGAACGAAGAAGAAAAAAAACATTGAAAGAAAGAAATAACTTCGCACGAGATTTAAACACAGGCCTCATAATACATCTGGTGAAAATATAAATAATATTTAGATATCTACCTACATTTTCCTCGTGCTGTTAATCTCATAATTTTACTCAAGTGCAAACAAATTAATCAGACATTTTTAAAGAAAACGATGCGTATAGGAAGAGACATTAAAATGGACGTCTCTTGTAGGCTATCTGATGGAGAGGAAAAAAAACATCCCAGCCAAACCATATCCCAATAGTCATCAATATTCACCATCAAAAATATCATTTGAATGTAAATGTCCACAGGAAGATTAATACGGTCGGTAAATGTCGTTTTTTTTCACCAAGCTCTGATGCCATGTAGTGAAGGAACCCCGCTGCTGGACTGAAATGAAGCCTGCACGTTATTTAGATCCCCAACACCAAAGTTCATGTAGTTGCTGTTGGACTGTGAGGGCTGGATGCCGGACATGCTCGATGGATAGTTGCATGAGTAGTTCGTGTTGCCTGGACTCGGGAAATTACTAAACGCAGGGTAGGTGTTGTAGGTGAAATGATTGATCCCCACATTGTATGAGGTGTTGTAAGTGGACGTGTCTCCGAGACACGGTTTACCATCCCGAACCAAAACCGGCACAGAGATGCGTCTCGGAGGCGCGATGCCCACCATCTCCAGGGTCTGATCCTGACGCTGCCTCTTGCACTTGTATCGTCTGTTCTGGAACCAGATCTTCACCTGTGTGGAGGTGAGTTTGAGAACATTGGCTAGGTGGTCTCTCTCGGGTGCAGAGAGGTATTTCTGCTGCTTGAAGCGTCGCTCCAGCTCGTACACCTGCGCCTGAGAGAAGAGAACTCGAGGCTTCCTCCTCTTTCTCTGCTTGGGCCGCTCCGCATTATCCAGCTTCAGATCTTCACCCTGATCTTCCTGAGAACAGTCGATGTCTGAAAACACATTTGTTTTTAGTTACTAAAATATGACCATCGGTTAAATCGTCATGTTATAACAAGATCTTTGTTTACATCTGTTAAACTTAGAATTTTAATTTCGCTTTAGAAATTTTGTCAAAACATCGTCATTTTATTTTTGTTTTATTATTATTATTGTCGTTGTTGTTGTTGTTAAGGGGTTATTAGGCTAATAGGCCTATATTTCTGTCACTATCCTAATCTTATTTTTTATAGAGTTTTTATTACTTTTTATTCTTAAACAGGCTACTAATTAGACTTTGGACCTGTCACACATTGTAAAAATGCTGGGCCCCAGACAATCGGGATCAAGGAATTAGGCTAATTAAGTTTTTACAAATTTAAGTGAATTGAACACAAAACAATTAAGTTGTCCCCCCAAAAAAACTCAAGAATTGTGTTTGTGTTGTTCTTGTTTTACAAAGTAGTTTAAACAAGCAGCAAACGTAATGTTTTGAGTGCAATGAAGTTTGTGCCGAAGAGTAATTGGCACACAAATAATAGTGATAAACGAATTAACTGTTTTAATCATAATGTTTTTGATCCAACATTTAATTGTTTGCAGTACAATTATAAAGCGTGTAATAAAAACAATCCCATATGAGTTCAGCTATTTTAAAGCAACAAACTTCGTAGGCTAATAAAATATTTTATTTAAATAGCAAAATGTTTAAACTTGCGGCTACCACTAATAGCGTAATTACGATTAGATCAAATATTCAGGATGGTCAATAGTCGTTATATACCTGACTAAAGAATTGTGACCTTTTCAATTGAGTCTATTGTGCACTTCTAGCATTTTATTTTAAAATGTACATTTCAACTTCAGATTAATTTTAAAGTTTTTAAATAGTTTTTTAAAGTAAATATTTAAAAGTAAATTAAGTTTTTACAATTTATTTGCCCTAAACTTTTGTACTAAAAAGCTAAATCGGTAGATTAAAAAAAACTTTAAAAATGTAGCTACAGTTGTTCTAAAGATTTATAATAGGCTATTCAGCCTGTTGAGATGTAGGCCTATACAATATTTGAAAAATTCAAAGATGTTTAAAGAAATTAGTATTTTCAAACATATGTTTAGGCTCACTTTTTTTTTCTTTGTCTTCAAACGTGTCGTCCGTCTTTGCGTCCTTAACATAGTCCATTTCTACGAAGTTCTTCGCGTAAAAGCCAGAAGCACTGAAGTTAAGAGAGTTGTTTTTGTTGCTTTTGTCCTCCTGAAGGTCTTCGCTGAAGAGAGAAGCTCCGGATGGCATATCCATGAACTGTTCCTGTTTGAAAGTGGACAGCATGCAGGATGAGGTCGGAATAAGGGCACTGTCCAGCCGCTGAGACATGTCCAGAGAGACCATGTCTTCCTGATTCTGCTCCAGGTTCAATATGTCCCGCACTGAGAAAGGAGTGGAAGTCATTTGGCTGGAGAACATTGCCTTGGAATAATGGTCCTCTTGGGTAATCCGGTTGGGATTTATCAGAGGTACCTATGGTAATCTGTTATGTTTATACGGATATGCCCGAAGTCATCTTTCTAATAGATCCCTCATAACACACTTTTGGGGTGTAGGGTAAGTCTGAGTGACGGCATGCAGTAGTGAGGCAGAAGGGCGGAGTTTGCTGTATAGAACAGCTTTTCATTGGTCAGACAAGTTTCAATGACGCATAAAATTAAAATGACTTGTGGAACCTCCATACAAGTCCATGTGGGAAAAATAATTTCACCCAACAATAACGTCTTTTACTCACAAACAAGAATTACTACAGTAGATTAGTTGGTTTTCATGCTCTTAGGACTGATAATCTTTTTGTGTGTGTGTGTGTTTTTATCAGCAACTTGGCTATATGTAGCAATTCAATGAGATGTTTATTTTCTTGGCGGCAAAGTGAAGTTTGTCACCTCTGATGATTAATTTAAATCCTCCCACAGTTAAAAGTGAAGGTTTTCAATGCCATATATAGGGCATCCGTCTGGTTTCACAAGAAGTGAACATTTCTTAAAAGAACGTTTATTTCAACAATCAACAAGATGTTTTCATTGAAAGGTTTTCTGCACCCAAAAAGTGTAAGAGGCTATAGATGGCTATTTGGACCGGAACTGGCTCGACGCGGGAAATAGTGCACTTAGTTTGTTTGTTTTCGTCCTAATTGGCTAATCCAGAGGAAACTATAGGTCAGAGAAGAGTTTTCTCCAAGGGATGAGACCGTGCCGTTACTGGAACCTGAAACCTGCAATGACAAACCCAACTGTCTACCACTGAAAGATTCTGGTGCCACTGGGTTTGTTATCAAGACGTGATAACAGATGACAACAAACCAGAAACCCACCCACGCCGAACAGCCGCAGCAGAAGAGCACATGCCAAATAATAGGCTATAAAATATAGACCCACAGATCCGTGTGGCCGATATTGTTATGGGTATTGCATAAATAAACGGAAATGTGGCTTTTAGGTGTCACACACACCCTTCTAATTATACACTTTTTTAAATTAACTATATGGTTTTATGGTATTTATAAGTCTAGGCTATTTAATAATAGCCTAGACTTAATTATTTTATAGGCTATCTAATATTCACTATCATTAATTATTTTATAGGCTATCTAATATTCACTTTTTGAAATCAATATTTTAATAGTTTTAGTTGATTTGTCTATGCAGTTCTTTTTAATTCATCAAATGTTAGATAATAAATTAGGCCTAAGTTTTGGATAATTTTGATTGATAACCTAATTACCTAATTGCTCTTCAGTGTTTGGACTTTCAGCAGTGAAAATTAAACCACACTGAACTGAACTGAACTTAAACTCTGAAAACTGGACTGACACTGTTTCAATTGACTATAATCTTCTATGTTAAGCTGCTTTGGCACAATCTACATTGTAAAAGCGCTATAAAAATAAAGATGAATTGAGTTGAATTGAATTAACACACGATATCAGATTACTGCATCAAGGGTTCCACGAAGAAGTATTTAACGTGAATGGAACCGTTAAAGGGTAGTTCCATACCTCGAGTGGTTCCATACGTTTATGAGTTTCCTTTTTATGTTGAACAATATATTTTGAAAAATCTTAGAAACACTTAATCATTGACCTCCATAGTTTTCCCCAATAGTTAATACACACACATATATACATCATGAAATGGTTCGTTTAAGAACTGTTTACTGAATGTTTCATTGGGGAACCAAAATTAGGCCTAATTTTTCACTTAAATATATAGTTACGTTAAAAGGTTTCAAAGCATCACATAAATACCATAAAGAACAATTTCTAGTTCCCTAAAAACTAAGTGAACAGAATCGATATTTTGGTAATGTAGAGAAAAAAAAAATTCACTTTAATGAAAATCCGCAGTGGATAGAAACCACTAATGCACCGCACCAGAAACCTTTTTTTTAAAGGACAACGGTTTTAATAAATCATAGTTATGACACAGATTTAAAAAGCCCTTCCAAAAAAATTACTTAAGTTAATTGCATTCTTTAAAATGTAACTGCTTTTGTGCGCACTGCAGTTTTTTGGCTACAGAATTTGGCATGAGGAAAGGGTCCTTCTATTAGTCATCAGTTGTGCTTGTGCAGAGGAGACAGACAGTATTATCGTTTATTTTATCTCTAGCTGTTAATGCGGTGGAGTAAATGGTGCCCGTGTCTGCACTAGAGCTTCATGTTTATAGTTTTGGAGAAAATCTGTGCGTCTGACTCTCAGACAGGCGTTTCTGATAAATGAACGCGAGCACTTTTGGCTATGAGCGAATCAACACTCCCTTATCCATCGCTGCAATAATTGGTGAAATAACGTAAACCGACTCCGCAGCTTATGGAAACTGCTTTATATCACGATGATTTATGGAGCATCTCCTCCATAAGCGCCACTGCAGTTAGTGACAATCCTCATGACAGATGGAGCTGAAAACTTGCAAATGTTTCTGAGAGATTTTTTGTAACCATGAGGTTGCATGGTGCAGCGTGGAATAATTCGTCTTGTTTGATGCATTTCTGAAATAAATATTATGACAGACTACACGGTCAAGAGAAGAAGAGACACAAACTCCCACAAAGCAACTGCATCTGAAGGGTTGTCTTTCAACAGCGCATTTGGAGCAGATAAAGAGTTGGATAACGTTCTTGAAAACTTCCTGTAGGCCGACCTGTTTAGGAAATGATGGGGCAGAGGGTGAGATGGCTGTTATCTAAATGAGTCTGCTGCAGTGCTGAGAGCACAGACTGAAACGCAGACCTTTCCGCCACACTCTTCATCCCTGCCAATCACTTCCAAATTTAACACCTCCCGAAGAAGGCTCATGCTGCTGCAGGCTTTTTAAAATAATCTTAATTTAACATTTTTAGACGAGTGTTTAAACTTTTCTCTAAGTCAACCACTTTTTTTTTTTTTCAACTCATTCAAAATCTAATTGTGCATGCAGGTCTGTTTATACTCGAAGAATCAACATTATATTGAAAAAAACCCCGGTAACTCATATTTTTTTATTCAGCTAAAATATTCCATCCGGCCAGCAACTTCTCAATGATAAATGTGGAGAAATGTTTAAGAAATTCTTTGAAATTTGAAATTAATGCTCCTGTCAACACACAGACATGAATAACACCGCCACCCCCTCCAAAATAATGAAATGAAGAATCACATCGCATAATCTTTAATTCAGCCTACCGCTAACTTAACAATAAATTAATGGAATTTAAGTTCCTTGGGTTTTAAATTCTTAAAATTTAAGATGGCTTATCAAATATCCTAGTCCAGATTTAACATAAATATTAAGCTACACTGTATTACCCCCCATGCAATTATGCTTTTGAATTGCATTATAGGACCTTGATCTTTATTACAACAATTTTTAACTTTGCAAAGTTCGAAATAGTGACTTTTATGAACATTTTTAATAGTTTAAAGTGATATATTGTCTGGGTTGTTGTTGTATATTACAGTACAAAAACCTTGTAATAAACTGTGCATTTTCTGTTATTTTACAGACTTAGCCTATTTCTATATATTATTTCTTGTAGCTTACATTATATTATTTCAAACTACTTAAATGTCAATAAAAGTCACTTTGTTAAACTGTAGAGTCGACAGAGCAGAGATCAAGGTCCAAATGCAATTCACAACCGTAACGGAAAACACTTGTGAATCACAAAATAGTCTGTAAACTGTTGATTAACAGATGTTTCTATAGTGTACTCTAAAAAGTTTAACAAAGGCGTTTAATTAGCATAAACATTTACTTTCAGATAAAAAAAATGGCATATTTTATTTTCATAATGCAATCGTTAATCTGATCAAGGGTGAGATGAACAGTCTAATAAGTAGGATATATTTACGTTTAAGTTACGTTAAGTTTTTCGACAATTAAAAAAAGGTACTTTTTATTTTTATTATACCATTTAGCATATTCTTATCATATTATTAAAAAATATAGGCTATGCCAAGTACTTTTTTTTTGTAGTAGGGTCATTCTTCAGAAACGTGCATTTTTCTGTCCCTATGGACTATAAACAGCAATTTTACACTTGAAAAAATCTTTAGGTTTATAATTTCTTTATAATTTAAAATGAATCAATGTGTTTTTTGAACAATTACACCCTTTGAGTCATCAATGTGGCAATAATTATGTTTTAATTAGCCTACTTGTAAAATTCCAAACACCACAAAGCTGCTCGTCCCCACAGCCATGTACAGAAGGAAGGTGCTTCATTTTGAGGTCAAAACAGATTTTTCTACCATTCAAAATACAAGAATGTATTAATCACAATCTGATGTAAACAACGTTAAAAAAGAAAAAAATATGTAATGAAAGTTGTGCCCTATGTCACTGGTGTTACAGATGAACAAAAATCTGTTTTTTTTAATTAATTATCACTCTGGTGACATAACTTGACTTTCATCTTACTATTTCCTGAAGATCTATGGAAAGGCCCATTGTAACCCCATTATCATCAATGGTGTGACCTCCTTTAGTGTTAAGGAATGGCAAAATGTTGAATATAAATGGATTAATCTTCTTAATTTAGTTTTAGCAAGTATGTCATGAAAAACTGTAAAGCAATGTAAAATGCTTTTTTTTATTATTAAAATTGTTACTGGTGTCATTAGTAACACCACTCAAGATCATTGTATTTCTCATTGGTGATTTATTTGTGTCACTAGTGTATGTTTTTCACCCCGTCACATTAGAAAAATCTTTTGAGATAAGTAATCATTTAAAAAAATATATTTTTTCTTTCATTGAATTTCGCTACACTCAATATTTATGATTTAAAGGATTGCAACATTATTTGTTTAGAGATGTTTTTTTTTTTAAAGTATTTTCATTTTTATAGCAGATGTATGGTTGCAGAAATGAACTAACATCATGAAATAGCACTTTTAACAAACCTGATTAAATGTACAAAAATAAGTCAAAATGTAATTGATTAATGTGGTCTAAAAAAAGACATGGATTTGTTAGACATTTTGCCAAACAAAATGTGCACGATTCTTAGAATGACCCATCAACAATGTATTTTGTATATATACACTTGTAACATTTGTCATTTATAGAAAATTTCTCGATTTCTCAATTATTACATTAATATTTAACAAAGCTGTTAATTGAATTGAATGTATATATACTATTAGAGCCATTATTTTATATATATATCCGCAGTGGTATATTTATATATATATATAATTTTTAATATATATACACACACACACACACACACACACACACACACACACACACACACACACACCCACACACACTGCCGGGCACTTACACTACATCATTTTATAGAGCATCATCTCAGAATGTGGAATTCACAGTTTCACAAATACACACTACAAAGCAGGCAAGACTTCCTCTTTTTCTGTTGCATTACTATTGACACTCGCAGGTCCCATGACATCACAAATATCACTGCACCCAATCAGCACAGAGGGGGCGTGTCTGGTAATGGTAATGTATATTTTAAAAGGGGTGTGGCCTGTTTGGTTATGGGCGTGTTTGTTTTGGTTCTTTCAAATATCAACAGATTGCGAGTCCCAAAACACACCTGCAGCCAATCAGCAATAAGGGCAGTGTCTAGTAATGATAAATCAGCA
>CAIGQV010016735.1:22213471-22246576 GCA_903798115.1 Danio jaintianensis
CACACACACACACACACACACACACACACACACACACAAATCTATAGGCCAAAACTTATAGGCTATATAAAAACTTTAATATATCAAGAGTAAATCAGGTGGTTTTCATAACATCCTTTGTCTTGTATTTCTCGGGGAATAACAGTTTTCTTTCTGAACTCATGTTCAGAGCTTTGGCAGTGGATTAGTCGCAGCAGACAGTAATGATTGCTCCCTGTGGGAGTCCGATGACCTGCTCTCCTTTCGATGGCTCAGAATAGTTTTGACTACTCGCTCATATTGAAACATGTTCATATGCTCATATTTCAAAAAGACTTTGTCACTATAGCCTATTAATCATAATTAAAGGGGACATTTCCAGCTGGTTTCTCCCATATATTCACAGACCATCTGCGAATGCCACTGTATGTTATATCTCGGACAAGTGTCATATACCCTTTTCCCATTATTTATACTTTATAATTCTTCATAACACTTTTGTTTAAAGTATATTTTATAACACTTTTATATTATCTCGTTTGTGAAATGTAAAATTAGCGTAGTCCCATAGTGAAACACTTTAATTTACCTAGACGCTTTTCTATCCTGTTATTGTTTTGCTAAACCCGCCTCCTAGTGGCAGATTTTAACATAGCACTGATATTTCTGTCTGTTCAGGTAGGGTGATATCATGCAAGTTGAGCCATCAGGTAAAATGGGCCATTTAAGTTTAAAGTGTCTTATCTTTTTAAAACTTAACAGCCAATGACTGCAAAGAATTTCAAACTGTTGCCATAACAGTACTTGACATTTAGCAAATTAATTTGTTGGTGTGAGGTTGCAAAGAGGTGGTTATTACTTTTAAACCTTATTTATATTATTATATATTGCATTTTAGCATTTGTGACATACCTTTTTCACATTTTACCTTCTAAATATGTTTGTATGTGATGTGTGTTTATCTGTGTGCAACGTAGTGTCTGTGCATATTAGTGAGGCATGTGTATATGTATGTGTGCACAAACAAAGAAGAGAATCACATTTTTGATGATGACATCTTTATCTGACAAAAAACCCCTTCACATTAATTTTGAACCGGAACATGACACACCACATGCACTTGCACACACACTCTCACACTTACCGCACACAAACACACACCAAATGTTCAGGCTTTTGTTAAATTTTTTTATTGATGAAATTCATTAAAATCTTTCTTTACAGTTATTTTGTTACCATAAAACTAATTGTCATTGTTGCATTTTGTTCATGAAATGTATGAAATTGTTTGAACTTCTTTTATTTCATCCAATTCAAATGAACTTTCTAATGTAATTTAACTGCTGTGTTCTGTCACATTATACAATTAAACTTAATTAAATGTGTTTTATGTGGGTTTTATCAGAAATGTCTCTAATTCACTTTGCAGGTTGACTGCCCCATTTGCTGATCAGCCGGCCCATTTTACCTAACCACTGCCATCTCAAAATATGTGGCGCAGATAATGTTTCAAAACCTATAGGGCTTGAACACTTACATTTTATTATATCAATTCAAGACAAGACTATTAAAAACAGTTCTTATTAATGATAACCACACAGTTAAATGCCATACATGTTTTTTTTTTGTTGGTGTTCCAAGCGATTAACAAAAAAGTTGCCCAATTTGCCTGATATAACCCTATCACACACTAACTAGTCAACAGTGATGTTGACAAGGTAAAATAATCTCCATAACATTAAAAACAAAACATAGGCAACAGCAAACAAACATTTATATATTTAAATAAAAATCCCTTAGCTTTAAATATAGTTGCGTTGTTCATCCAAAAGGAATTATTATTATCCTGATATATCCTACAAACTGGATGCTGCAATTAATAATAAAAAAATCAATGTTGTTAACAATCACTGTCAGCTCACATGTTTGCGTTAGCTCTTTACTTGCCAGGACACAAGCTTAATCTTTTAAAATGTATTTTTATTCGTAAGAAACTTAAATACCTCATGAACGTGATCAGGACCTTTACTGAGGATTAAAGTTAATAATGCGATAAAATGTTTGTTTCTTGCACAGACCTATAGTTTCACTTCATAAGGCTTTATTGTATTTTCGGGAGCCATATATTAATTTTCATATATGTTTTTGACTTTCAAATGTTGGTAACTGTTGACTTGCAGTAAGCTATGACCATGAAAGGACATGTTATGTCCTGTTAGGTTTTTTGTTATGTCCACCAAGGGCATGTTTAGCCCAAAATGTCACCTACAAAGAAAAAGCCTTGAATATATTGAATAGGCTACTCGAGGGTGAGTAGAAACAACAACATATTTTCAATTTGGTTAAACCATTTCTTTAATGTAACTATCATATATTATAGGCCTATACGCTTCTTTGCGTGTGTTAGAAAAAATATATAACGTGTAGTTCAATATTGTTCAGTACAATTGAAAGCTTCGCTAATTTTGGTAGAATACAAAACCCCTCACTTTTCTGATGCTTAATTCCTTCTACAAAGTTGTTTTCTTTGACCTAAATGTATTGCTTCCTGAAAAGCTACACTGAAAAAAAATGATTCATTGGATTTACTAAAATCATAAAAAAAATCAATTAAATTTAGTAATGTTCAACTTAATTTGTTTGTTTAAATTCAGCTTATATACATTGTTTGCAACAATTTGCAATGAACCAATGTTTTTTTCAGTGTACATTTGTAACAAACCCATTAAAGCAATTTGTTATAGGCTATAGGTTATAGGCAAACACAATTCAAAATTTAGGCTTATTCATCAAAAAAAAGAAAAAAGAAATAATGAATCCTAATTAAAAAAGAAAATCAGTTCTTTCAAGTATAGCCTTCCCCTTTTTCTTTGAACAAGGAACAAAGCAGTTATGTTCTATATGCGTTGAATATAAATGACCGCTAGAGGTCAGTAATGCAGTGCTCTAAATCGAGGATATTCACTGTCCAAGACTGACCTTTTCCCATTATCCACACTCACTTCAAGGTGTGTGCAAGAAATTGGAAGTAAGTGTGCTAAACTGCCATCGGAAAAGTGAAAAGTGGGAAAGCTTTAAAGCTTCTAAATCCAAAATGAAAGAGCAGAATTTGAAGCTACGCATATCCCATCATTCTTCACGATCAGGAACTGACGTTACACGAAATCCCGAGATGCTCAGGAAAGATTGTAGTGTAAGGTATTATTACATATCACATCAAATTTGTTAAATGTAGAACGTTGCATATTTAATTGATACAGAGATTTGTAGTTGAGTAAAGGGTTGTATTAAATATTTCAAGCACCACAGTTAATCTGTCCTTCAATTATGAATACAACTGAAGGCAAAATCAACAGTAGTATACTCCTGTGAAATTTGTATTCTTTTTCAAATATTTCTGTAGTGATGTCTATAACAGAGCAAGATTTTTTCACAGGGTTTTCTATAGGTTTTTTTTTTTCTTCTGGAGAAAGTCTTACTTCTTTTAGTTTGGCTGTAAAAGTAAAACTTCACAGGAGGGCTAATAATTTTTAAGAGAAGATCATTAAATGTACAAAATATGTAAAAGTTCACTGTAAAACTTTTTTTTTTTTTTTTTTTTTACAAAATAACATCTCTTTTTCTACTCACACTTGCAGTCTTCAAACCCCACTTGAACACATGAGCCAAATACAGGCAAAGACGTGTAAAGGTGTTTTCACGTTTTTAAATGATTAAAAAAAAAAAAAAAAATCAAACTCTGTTGCAGCTTCACTGTCAGTTCGTTTCATCCGAAAATCAAAGACAAACCAAGACCTCTGAAAAGATGGCTCTGCGTCTGCTGCCAAACGAATTTTGGTGTGGTTCAACTGAAATATGAACATAACACGTACCAAACACATCTAAACAAACCAAAAATAGGACGTTATGTCTAAAGATGTGACCATAAACAGGACAGAATGCTCAAGCATGCTTGGTTTTTCACAGTCACAGTGTTGCCCATTATAGTTCCGTACAGATGCCAAGAAAGTGTCTCCTTTCCAGCAGATCTTCATTTGTGTGTGATGGAGGAATTCCTGGCACTTTTTTGACTCCTTTTTACATTTTATAAACTCTTCACGATTTATCAATTGGTAAAAACACTATCACATGTCAATAACAGGTTGTTTCTTGTTGTTTTGAATCTTTAGCTTTAAACTTAAAAATGCTACACTCCAAAAAATATTTTGCTGCTTGTTCAAACTACTTATTTAAAATAAGATTAAGCAACACAATTCTTGAGATTTTTTGGGACAACTTATTTATTTTATGTTCAATCTAGTTAGATTTGTTAAGTTAACTTAATAGATTCGTGTCGGGACAACATGAATGAATTGTGTGGAACCTTGCATTTTTTACAGTGTAAGTGAACCAGGACTACATGTATAATTTTCTTTTTTTTTAGTCTGGACCAAATGAACCAAGAGGACTGAACTACAAATGTGAGCACAGCACACTCTATACTGTAAGTAGAGGTCTCAAGTACAAAGACCACGAATGTGGTTGGATGTTGATAGTTCACACAAAAATAAAAAATTTACTCACTATTTTGCAAACCTTTATCGACTTTTGTTGAAAACTTAAAGAAGACATTTTGAAGAAAAAACAAACAAAAAAACTGCATGTAACCATTGGCTTCCATAGTGAGAAAAAAAATTACAATGGAAGTCAATGGTTACAGGTTTACAGATTTCTTCAAAATAACTTCTTTTGTGTTTAAAAGAACAGGGAGCATGCTGACTAAGTAGAGTAGTGATCATGGTTGCCTCACAGCAAGAACATTGCTGGTTTGAGTCCCGGCTGGACCAGGAGACCTTTCTGTGCAGAGTTTAAATATTCTCCCCGTGTCTGTGTGGGTTTCGTCCAGGTGCTCAATCCAAAGACAGACAGGTTATAGGTTAATTTAATAAATTACGTTGGCTGTAGTGTGCGAATGTGAGAGTGTGTGGGTGTTTCCCAGCATTGGGGGTTGTACTGCAAGGGCATCTACTGTGTAAAGCAGGGAGTAAGCTTAAGGAAAGTGAGCAAGTGAGTGTTCAACAGAAAAAGTAAAACAAAGCATGAGTAAACAATGACAGAATTTTCAGTTTTGAGGTGAACTTCCTTCACTCAAAAAGTTACGTTTGCTGTTTGTTCAAACTACTTAATTAAAATGAGCTGAAACAACACAATTCTTGAGGTTTTTTAAGGGGACAACTTAATTGTTTTATGTTCAATCCACTTAAACTTGTAAAAAAAATAACTTAAAAGTTAACTTAATTCCTTTATCTTGTCCTAACAAAAATCGATTGTGTAGAACCCATAATTTTTACAGTGTTTAAAACCACCTTTAACAGACTAGAATGTAGCACATCTTAACTCAAGGGCCTGGTGGATTTTTATTTTTTAATGTTTTTTTTTTTTTTTTTTTAAAAAGGAACAAGGTATTTTGTATAACTATATGAGATTTACATCACTTCTCTGAAAACGGTGTCTTTGAGAGCCCGGCTACACACGTCTCTGACTGCTTGACCAGATCACCCACACCTCCAGCTCCGTAAATTCATCAGCACTCAGAATGGCCACTTTGTTGTGGTGCTGGCCTGTCATATATTAGGTGCAGCAGCCTGGCCTGAGAACCAGTCCGCCTGCTATTCGACCACAGCCACCAGGGCCTCATAAAGCCTGTTTATAGATCTTCAGGCCTGTGACAGGAGAGCCCGAGCCAGAGCGTAGGGGAGCTTGTTTACGGTGCGGTGGTCTCATTCCAAAGAAAGAGCGTTTTTCCCAATGCTGCGATGAGCTGAGTGTTTCTGCAGAAGGCTGGTGGAGGTGCCCAATGCAGCCTGGCGCCAACCCCATGCCACACGCCCTGACAGCTTTATGCGCCAGTCAAGATGAACGAACTTCAGATCATCAGCGCTGGCTCCAGACAACACAGACCTGACCAAAATCAGTCGATTTTTTTTCTTCTCTTGGAGTAAGCAGATTCTTAGAAATTCAGGCCTGTTTGGGTTGCTTTTTGCAGTGATTAATGTGTGTGTGTGTGTGTGTGTGTGTGTGTGTGTTCGTCACCCTCAGCATGTAAATCAAGCAGCAGATAGTTCTTGCCATGATATTATATTTGTTGACTGTTTCTTGCTCTCAGATGTGCTATATATTACGCGTAACTGTACTGCACATTTTATTACGTTATGTATATATTTTAGAACCATATATGTAACATGATCTTAATTCAGTAAGTTATTGGCATAAAAAGTAAGCTTAAATTCATCTTAAATGTATCAATTCCACTGTATAAATTCTATTACAGCCATTCCATCAGGTTCAGTCACTTTATTATTTATATTTTATGCTAACCATGGAGCTTTATGATCACGTTATGCTATGGAAAAAAATAGACCACTTTCTCTGGATTTACTAGATTTATTGGTTTGAGTAAAATTCCGATGTTTGTTTTATGCTATAAAAATTTGATAGAATTTTTTCCAAATTTCAAATTCGGAAAAGTGTCATCTTGAACCTTTTGTTTTCTGAAAATGACAGAAAAACCTATCAGTTATTCTGCCAAATATACATTTCTAAACTCTGTTGTTTTGACTGTAATGAGTTCAAAATAAATAAATAAATAAATAATAGTAGTAATAATATATATATATATATATATAACCACATATATCATAAAATTCTTATTCATGGCCTCATATAATTGAACAAACACAGAAAAAGAGACACACCTGCATAAGAAATTATCTTTTGTATTTATTTTTTCTAATACAATTTGAACAAATACTATCTTTACCGATATGTAATCTATCATTCCACATAATAGTTGTACACAGATTTTTCCCCCATCCCTTTTAACAGTTTGAAAGTATGCTTTAAAGGGTTAACCCCAAAAGCTGATCACATTTTGCCCACATGTTCACTGGAATTCCTGAGTGAATTAAAAATATGATTGGTCAGAGTAATTACTGTAATCTTTAGGCTGATGAATAGCAGAACTATACAGGCCGTTGCTTATTCTTAAACCAGCAATCAGCGCCAAACATTTTATTAACCAATCACGTGGCAAGGACCCAAAACAATTCTTTCGTAGCTAGTAAACAATAATTCACCCATTTCAATATTATTGTCAGTAATACCCTGAGCTTCTTGTGTAGACTTAACCCAGTTTCTGGGTCTAAAGCCAGCCGACTACAGTTCCAACTTCTGGCTCTTCTCAGTGGCTCTGAGAGAGAGAGAAGAAAAAAAACTGCTATTTTTTACTTGAAAACACCAGTGGCTTGCTGTGGACTTGGCCAGAACACAGGCAGGCCAGCTTTCCATGAGACATCGTATGCTGAAGTTATTCCTGTGTTCGACTAATCTGTTTGGGTGAATCCCAGAAATGCAGCAAACACATTAGTGATCCAATCAGGGCGCTTTATCATACTGAGACAGCTTGTTTATATTCCAAGCACAGATCTGAATATAATGCTTACAACTGTTATATTTGGACATTTCACTATAATACATCTCCTCGGGTTCCACAGTTTATTTTAGGCTAATATTTTCAAGGCACAATAAGCGCATGTTTTTTTTAAATGTTTTTCTTTTATGTCTTCGTTTTCCTTCCAAGAAGCACACAGGGTTGTATGAGCTAGATCTGGACTTCAATCCTGTACAGCTTGTATTTAATCAAGTATTTCAAATAACAATTACACGCACGTTACTGAAACAAACAAACATATCTTACATATCTACAGTCAGATGAGTAATAATCTAACTAATACAACAGCAAGCATTCTTTGCACTATATTACATATAGTATATCGTTACTGAGTATGGAGGCTATGTTTAGGCATGTTTATATAAATATAGATATACAGAGATTTATATGTACATGTTTTTTTTTTTTTTATATTCAAACGTTGCATAAAATAAATAAAGTGATTGAATCTTAAGGAGGATATGATTTGCGAAATAGAGATGCTGTATTAGAACTAAAATAAAAGCAATTCTACAAAATTAACAATCTGGAGTATCAAAAAAGCTGCACCACATTTACCCTGCAAAATGTACAGCTTGGGAGTGCTGGAATGACTGTGTGTAGGGGAGTATGGGGGGATGAATTAGGAGTCTGTTAAGTCTGGGAATTGGGGTGTCATGGTCAGTTTAGATGATCCTGCTATTTCACCTCCGGATGTCACTGATCTTCGAGTCTTCCTGCTCGGCAACTACGGCATCTAAACTGGCGCGGCGCATGCCTTGGCTCCGAATTCTCATCTGGGTATTGAACCCGGCCTTACCAGGTTTCTCTTTGTCTCCTTGTCGAGCGCTCTTATGGTGCTCCCCATCCAAATGAGAAGTAAGTGCCGGACGTCGCTCATGGCCGCCTGACGCTGGAGCGGCGGTCATAGATGTACAAAAACTCAGGCTGTCGCACAGAGCGCCCCAGTTCTGCTCACACTGCAGACGCACACTCCGTGTAATGGCTTCCTTCACCTCCTCTCCACAGCCGAGTAAAATGTTCACCAGCTCAACGTAAGGCCTGAGAAGGTGGGACGATAGAGATCAGTCATGATAGAAAATTGCTGCTCTACTTTAATATGCTGTCTCAAGTTTGAAACACCATTCCCTGTTGTGTTCGTTAAGGGCCAGTGCTGGATAAGAGCTGCAGGAAACTGCAATTGCAGGTTATGTCACCATACAGCTACTGCACTGACCTTTCATGAGATTGTATAAAGATGTTTAACAGCTGCTCTTCAGACTCAGTCCTGTGTCTGAATAAATAAATTAACTTTGCAGAACTTTTGAAATGGATTTTTAAAATGGAAAAGTACATTAATTGCCTGGAAATATGAGGCTAACCAAAAATAACACTTGCCTATTCAGTTGACGCCATCAAATAGTATAGACATATGCCGATTATTTATTGGTGCTATTCAATGTAATAGCTGTTACTGGAGATAACTACAATAACTGTGTAGTTTAAATGGAATTTTTGTTTTATTTTGAGGAACGTTTGTTAACTAGTAACTATGGTTCCATTTTTATTGTATAATCAAAAATATAATAGAATGCAATGGAAACCAAAACTGTTAGCTGAACTTTGCATTTTATTGAAGAGGCTCTGACAAATTTAGGGGTTGATCTGTTCCTTTCAAGTGTGTTAAAGAAATGACATGTGTGATGTGTCAGTCTGGCCTTTAGGTGCATTGACAATTATGGTCAATTGTGATCTTTGTCAGCCTGCCTCTTATGCTGGAAATGTTGGTTTTAATCCTGCTCGTAGTGGGACAAGTAGAACTGGTGCCTCTTTTCCACCAAGGCAGTTTGAGTGCTGGTTGAGAACCAGAGACTAGTTCTAAATATTTTTTTTTCGTATCGACCCAAAGCACCGGCTCTGAGCCAGGAAAAGTGTTTTTTTTTAAGTACACCAAAACATTACTGGGCTATAAGTAAGAACCGCTTGCATCAGGGGCTGAGGGCTGGGACAATTCTCAAATGAAGCACAGTTCTAAAAATGTTACTATTGCTTGTAATCTCTGTCTATACAGATTACGACAAGCTGCACGAAAGTTATTAATGTTTGTAGTTAACCTCTGTTTATGCAAATTATGACACTCAATGACACAAATCGTGAACACTTTCTTTTCGCTTGTCATCTTTGTCTATTACCATGCAACCATGTGCTGTATGAGCACAGTGGATCCGCTGTGTTTGTGTGGTATGATGCAAGTTTGCAAAGCCATTAATATTAATAGCAACGCAACATTGATGATGTGTTTGTATTTCGCACTTCTGTGTTTGTGTTACTGGGAAACAATCACTTTCATTCGGCTTATTCGCTGCTATATCAGGGGTTGCTACAACGGGATGAACCACCAATTGCTCTGGCATTTGTTTAACACAGCAGATGTCCTTTCTACCGCAACCCAGAGTTCCCCAGCACTGATAGCACTAGAAATCACCCATACACTCTCCCATTAACCCACTAGGACTAATTTAGTTTATCCAATTGACCTAAACCGGAGCACCTGGAGGAAACCCACATGGACACGGGAAGAACGTATGTACGTTTTTTACCTATTTTGTGTGTATGCTACGTTTATAAATGAGACCCCTGGTCTCTGAGATGCACTAGATGGTGCATACTTTAGTGTGTTTACTAACATTTGAATCCTGCTTAGAGCACGGTTAGTAGAAGAGGGGTTACACTGGTGCTCCGGTTTAGTCCAAAGACATGCGGTATAGGTCCATTGGATGCACACAGTCAATGCAGTCTTTAGCATTCCTGCCAATGTGCAAATATCACATGCTGCTAATGCCAGTTTGAATCCTGCTCCTAGAGTGCAAGTAGAACTAGCTTGGTGCCGTGACCCATATGGGAGTGAGTTTAATTGAGGTCAGCTAGTAAAAGCTGCGCAAGCAAACCACACTCCCCTGATCTCAGCAGTCTAGTTTGCAGTTTTTATCTTCCTTATAAGCATGAACACCTCCTATGTTGGAAACTCTGGTTCAGATTACTTAGAGTGGGGCGAATGGAATCCAAGGAGTAATTAAGCATTAAGCATTAAGCTCACATTGTAAGTGACAGTGACAAAGTATTCATTGCAATTATTTGCGTTACATTTAATTACAAGATTGTGACAGTTCTACTTGCAAAACCTCGAGCCAGAATTACACAGACAGGGAGCCATGTAGTATGTGTAGAAAAGAGAAAGGAGATACAGAAAGATGATATGCCAAGTGCAATACCTACCCTTTGGGAAATAAGTCTTGGAAATGTATCATCTCCACCATGACATTGACGTTGTCTTTAGCAGCCGAGCAGAGGTTGTGTTTCATGTAGCATTCCCGCTGAAGCTGGAAGACCATATCCTTTATGGCCAGGCATTTTCGGCTGATGCAGCTGAATTTGTGCCTCAAGCCATGAGCCATGCACTTCAGTGCATCCTTGATGAACGACTTGCCCTGTGAGTATTCAAGACAAAGTCTTATCAGATTTACAGCCTCTTCTTTTTCTCTGGTGGGAAAATAAGGAATAATATTATAACTGTTTATAAGGGCATGTCTCTGTAGAGGCACACATCTTCAGACTGCATTACAAGCCTGAAACCCTCAGCCTCAAATCCACCTGCACCTTGTGAAACATGAGATCTGTTGGAGGCAGTGCCAGCTGGCTGAGCCAGCAGCAGGGTCATCCTCTGGATGGGACATGAACCCCATGTGAGACTGGGGCAGCCATGTACTTACCTGCGAGTCGAACTTGCCAGCATTATGCAAGAAGGTCATGCAGATTTCCTGGAGGCCCCGAATTTCACAGGAGTTGTTTTCGAAGCACTCAAACACCCCGCAGCCCACATCTCCTGCACTCACAAGACAGTGCTGGATCTCAGCTGATAAAAAAACATTGAAAGGGAATTTAGAAATACATCAGGATTTATTATGAATGCAACACATAATTTTTGACATTATTTTCCAAAGCAATCTTTCTGAAGCATCTATATTTGTAGAAGTAATATGTTAGTTTTAGAAATATACTTGACACAACCATTTACATCGTATGCACATAAGTCTATTTTCAGGCTTTATTTCTCCTGTGAAAATTGAAGAACTGTATTTAGGGGACAAATTTAGCAGAGAGAGCGCTGTGGTAATTAAGGTATGCTATTAAAATCCATCAAATTGGGAGGCATCCTGCAGTAACTGCCTAAGATGTGGGAAAGCAAGGTTAACTGTATATAGGGCAGGACGAGATTGCTTTTACTTTGCTGTAAAGCTGAGAAATGACTACTGAGTTTAAGGAAATAAATAACCAGAATGGAATACAATTTAGTAAGTCACCTACTAATTCTACTTAATCTGCATCTTACACACACACAAAAAAAATAAATATATATTTTTTTACTTCTTATCAGATATTTTTAAATAAAAAAATAAAATAAAAAATAAAAATAAAAAAAAGAGTACAATTCTGAATTATCAATCATATTTGCTAAATGGTAGCAGAAAACTTAAGTGCCTGATTGTCGTGTCTGTATACAGCAATTACAAAAAGCCTGCCTTTTTTTATCCCACATTGAACTACATTATGTAAGTCTAAAATGTAAATACAAACATTAGCTATGTGAACTACCTGTTTACAAACATTTATTTTAAAGTGATTTTCAAATGAACAATTCCTTGGCTGTAATTTAAAAAAAAGCTAATTAAAGGCAAAGAGTTAATAAAACATACTGTGAATTGTGTCAGTAAAGAGCCAGTGCTACAGGCAAAACAGTTCATGAAAATCTAAAAGCTCTGCAGCTATCGCATTACATATTGAACTATTTTAGGCTAAAGTTATACCATTTCCAAGGATCTCGTGACGGCTACTTAAGACTTCATGATCTTCTAAAGAGAATAACAAAATGATTTATGATTTTTTTATTATAATCAAATATAAACATAAACTAACTTTTTATCTTTAACATCACATTATCTGAGCCAATCTGACTTACAAACCATTAACACAATTTCTGAGACAGAACACAGACATTATAATCTCCTCTTCTTGAAGACTGATATATTATTTTGTAATAAAAAAGATAGTTCATCCAAAAATGAAAATTCTGTCACCTTTTCATCTCCTGTCACTTGATCCAAACCTTTATCAGTTTCTTTCTTCTGTTTAACACAAAATAAGATATTTTGAAGAAAGCTTAAAACCTGTAACTATTGACTTCCATAGTATTTGTTCTTTTTACTATGGATGTCAATAGCTACAGGTTTTCAGCTGTCTTCAAAATATCTTCTTTTGAGTTAAACAGAAGAAAGAAACTCATAAATGTTTATAACCATTGAGGGTGAGTAAATAGTGATTAATCTTACATTTTTGGGTGAACTATCCTTTTAATGCATATGACAGATTTTTTCATCAGTTATAACTGAGTTATTCTGCTATAGTAACCTATATGCAGCTACTCTGAGCCAGTGCAAGCAAAAGTTGCCAAACACGAAACATCACCTACTGACGTCTGACATGGCTGTAATTTTAATTGTCAATATAAACGGGACTGAATAGCCTTCGTGCTGTGAGAAAGGTTAAGTTCGATCCACCTCCAGTGCAACACATAGAGCCATTGCATCACTCAGATCCACGTTACAGGTTCAACTTTCTTGTCCGCACAATGCAACAAAAGTTGCAAACGTCTTTATTTGATGCTCTCCATTGTGAAAGCTTTGCATGGCGGTTATAAGCACTTATTATTAAATACCAGCCGAGGATGTCCTCCGTAAACGCAATTCCACTCGAAAATAAGACACACAGGCGAACCTGGCAGTAATGTCACCGTATATCTTTTCCTACCTTGTGGCGTGCTATTAATAGTTTACGAAGATATTGGATTTCTCTACGTGTGCTCCGTATTTACGAGATATCGCCTTCCTGCGTAATCGCTGCGCTTGATAAGATGTGCATTGGCAGGATTTGGCTGAAATCGCGTTGTGACCGCGCCGCTCGCATGCACGTGCCGCACATACAACACTCATTTCGGGCTTAACGAGACGCCTCGAGTGCGGTCACAGCTCCAACACACTCACACACGCACTCATTCCCTTACCTGTGTTCTGTAACGAGAGACGTCCCTTCTGACTGGCCGGTTTCTCGGGGTGACTCTCGTGAACATCAGCATTATCCGTTCCTACCACTTCCCCCAAGACGGAGAGCAGCAGCAGGGACAGTGCGAATTTAATCAGCATTTCGAATCTCAATTTCTCGAGATATAGTAACAGGCTGTCAGCCTGAGATCTGATGCTGAGAATGGTCGAGATGACAGAGAGCGTGTGAGAGTGGAAACGGGATGGATGCTGGCTATATTTCCCAGAGTCCGGGTGTCAATTTGGATGAAGGAGTTAAGCAGGTGTTGTCAGTCGTGCGTTCCGACCAATCAGAGACGCAGACCACCACGTCCAAGTTTTAGGGGTGTGTCTGGCGAAAGTTGTCTCTACTTGCCATAAGCTAAGCTTGTAAAATGTGTAAGGGTGGGTGGGTATTTACTCTACAAGTGCTTATGAGGCATCAGACTGGGGCATGGAATATGTTTACAGGTATTTATTAACCATCTATTTATTTATTTTTATTTTTTTACACAAGTTAATTTTTAAAATCAAATTCACGAAGAAAACTGTGTGAGAAAATACAGGCTATTTCCATGCATACGATAAAATAAAAACTAAAATATATATGATAGTTTTTGTATGAACATGTTGCATATACAATAAGAAAAATAAATTGCAGCTAAATAATCTCAAATATTCAATGAATACATCAAAAAAACAAAGTAGGCTATACCTACAATAACAGAATAAATATGTGTGACATTAAAACATCATGATTTGCATAAAATACACAGTGTACATTAAAGTAAATACAACATTTGGAAAGAGTATACTCTTATACATATACAGAAAATGCTCTTAACATATATGTAGGATTGTTGCTTAATTAAATTTGACAAGAAATGGTGAATTCTGTTCTGTATAAATGCTATATACATTATATATATATATATATATATATATATATATATAATGTATGTGTGTGTGATTTAGCACATGAACATGAAAAAAGAACATAATCATAATGTGAGTTTTTACATTGCAATTTTTGAAAACCCACCAGTCGACAGAGCTAATTATATAGTCCCGCTGTCACAATGTGCCAACTGCACACAGTGAAGAAAACGGGACAAATTTGCTAATGGGTGGCAGGGATTGCATCATTCAAACCACCCCCTCTAGGCAGCTGCCATATCAGACAAAGCAATACAAAAGCCATATAGACAAGTGCACATCTGACTGGGACACACATACACACAAAATACAGACAAACAACTAAAACAGAGATTAGTTGTAATCATGTCTCATTCTAGACTCGTTTTGATGTGATTTATTCTATATAGTATATGTGGCAAATCACTCCCACAACTGTGATATGATTTTACCAGTATCATCTATTTTTCCTAATTATGAAATTTGAGAATTACAAGGACACATCTTGATTTATTCTTTGGTGATGATGGTTTATGACAGTGCTCTAATGATCTATTCTAAGTAATGCTAATTTATTGCAAATGAGGAATATGCCTCAAATGAGTGCCATCCTCTGTGGGACTACTCTGAAGCTGTCAGTGTGGCAAGCCAGATTAACATCCACCTAATTTTATGCTTTTACTTTTTGTTTTCAATATTACATAATCCAGTATAATAAATATTTAATTTTCACTGCTAAGCCAGAGGGTTTAACAAGTGTCGAGTCCTGCAGAGGATGGATACTTTTTTTAAAATAGATAATGTATCCAGCTAATCACTACTAGCAGCTTTTATTGCAAGATTGATTTTAATTGAACAAATATGAGCACTGTAGATCCTTTGGATTGACAAGAAGCTAATGTGCCTAAAAAAAAAAAAAGTTAATTTTTAATTTATACAATGATATGTTGTTGTTTTTGTTCAAATATTATATTGTAAAAATTATACATTTAGTATTTTAGTCAACAGTAAGTGTCAGTGCCGGCCCGTCGCCTAGGGCCCCACGAACGCTGGGTAAAGTCTAGATAGGATATAGCTGCGAATACGCACATCAGTATAACATCACTTTTGTAACACATATTATAAATAATTCTTGTTAACTTTCGGCCACAACCATATCTGATCTAGCACCAACCCGAACGCAGCTGTTGTATATTTACTGTGAGCCTAAGGACGATCGCGTACGTATAAGTCATTAACAATGCGCAATGCACAAACTCCATTTATTCATTCATTCATTCATTTTCTTTTCGGCTTAGTCCCTTTATTAATCTGGGGTCGCCACAGCGGGATGAACTGCCAACTTATCCAGCATATGTTTTACGCAGCGGATGCCCTTCCAGCTGCAACCCATCACTGGGAAACATTCATACAGACTCATTCACACACATACACTACGGACAATTTTAGCTTACCCAATTCACCTATACCGCATGTCTTTGGACTTGTGGGGGAAACCGGAGCACCCGGAGGAAACCCACGCGAACACGGGGAGAACATGCAAACTCCACACAGAAATGCCAACTGACCCAGCCGAGGCTCGAACCAGCGACCTTCTTGCTGTGAGGCGAACGTGCTACCCACTGCGCCACCGCGTCGCCCCCATTTAAAGTATGGCTCTGTATAATTCATATATGACAAATAGCTGAAAGCGATAATAATACACAACAACAGTATGAATAAAAGCAGAAAATATTAGAAACATACCCAGCAGCACCACGCTCTATTTTGCATAACACTGCCCGCGATTTGGCTATTGGGTGAACTAGAATGACGTAACGTATTCCTACACAGATTCCACATATCTCTCCAAATTGCTCACGCTCGGTATAAACCTAAAAAAGTGTTAAGTAATATAATGTCACAAATGTCGTTGCTATTTCGGCATCCAAACGGCATCTTTACGGAGCCGAAAAAAGGAAGAAAAGAAAAGCAGAGGAGGAAAAGCAAGCTCAAAGTAAAGGTATGTTCTGCTATGCATAATACATTATTTATTAGTGTAGTATTAAGACTTGTTTTAATACATGCAACGATGCATGATCACAGAAATACTTATGTGATATTTGAGAAAAAAATAGGCCACATTCAGCATGTTTCATTAAATAATCAATTATGTGCTAAAAGTTTTATTTACCAGAATGGAAGCACAATTAACATGTTTTCTTTCATCAAAATAGTTCATATAATTCAAGATTCTGTGTCTTTTCCAATCTGTGCCTTCTTCATTTATTTTTTTGTATTTTATTTTATTTAGTTTGTTTTATGTACAATTTGTTTTTACAACACACTTGCACTTTCATTTGCAATACTTGCAAACTTATTTGTTTAAATCTCAGCAAATATTTTTACATACAGTATGTATTATAGGTTAAATATGTTACAGTTAATAAAATGTATACACTTAAATATTAACATTTTTTGTGCTTTCTTCTTACTGTTTTTACACCAGTGGGCCTAGGGACCCTGAACCGTATGGGCCGGCACTGGTAAGGGTTAATAATTAAATCCTTCTATCACTTCTCCATACACCAGTTTTAATTATGAATAGCTATAGGCCTATACAAATGTCTTGTCCCTATCAGTACAATAACTAATAACACACATCTATTATTTAATGAATAAGTACTAATTAAATAATTGCAAATTTCGTATTACTTCCTAATTTTAAAATAAGTACTAACAACACAGGAAGGTACAACAAGAAGGTCGCTGGTTCGAGCCCTGGCTGGGTCAGTTGGCATTTCTGTGTGGAGTTTGCATGTTCTTGCGGTTTCCCCCACAAGTCCAAAGACATGTGGTATAGGTGAATTGGGTAAGCTAAATTGTCTGTAGTGTATGTGTGTGAATGAGTGAGTATGGATGTTTCCCAGTGATGGGTTGCAGCAGGAAGGGCATCTGCTGCGTAAAACATATGCTGGATACGTTGGTGGTTCATTCCACTGTGGCGACCCCAGATTAATAAAGGGACTAAGCCGAAAAGAAAATGAATGAATGAATGAACGAACACAGGAAGGTAGGCTATTCGTTAATGTTAAGCAATAAATGTTATGACGGCTTGCCGTATTGAGAATTGAAACGGTTTCTTGTGCGGCCACCCTTTGGCGAAAAATAGATGAACACAGCGTTGAAGCTGCAGACAAATATTTGGTCAACACACTCTCGTGCTGAGAAGAGAATAAAACATGGTGAGACAGTCAGAGCTTTATAGACTATCTAGCACTTCGAATGCTACTGGCAGGAATATTCACAACAGAAAGCCAATAAATGAAAACCTGGAAGCCTATTTCAGTTCTCTATGCTTTGCTTTCCAGGAAATGAAGGAATGAACTAAGTGCCCATATGCTCTGCTATAAGGGAAATATTTGGCATTTAGAGCTTTCTCGGTGTGTTGCTTTACCTTTTTGGTGCGGTGGTTTAGGTTGTGCCTACCTCACAGCATGGGCAGAGTCAGGGTCTGTAAAAAAGCCAGCCCATGATGCGCGCACACCCTCGCTCTCCACCAATCAGCGCGAGCTCACCGACCGCAACCTCGCAATGACGCGTGTCACCACAGACGACTGGAGCGCCGAAAAGAGTACCGATGGTTTACCCTTATATTTTGTACTTTTGAGATGCATAAAAGCGCGTCTCAAAGAGAGGGAGAGGGAGAGAGAGAGAGAGAGAGCGCACCGCGGCAGCCCGAAATGTGCTATTACCGAACGAAAAGATAGCCTGTATTTATTTTAATGCACTTTCAACGTGACGTCTACATCATAATTTAAAAGACGAGGTGCAGTCATCTGGCATTATCAGATGGCTCTCAATAATTAAAGGCAATCACATCCGCATAAACGGGGATGAAGCAGACCAAAACCATGCATAAAATACATAAACATCTCTCAGGAGGGTCTTTAATCATGCTGTAATTTATGTCTTGCCTTTGCTCACTGTGTTGCTGGAAAATGCCAGCCTTGCTCGCAGATTGCATGAGGCTGTCAGCAAGAGTGCTTATTAATTCTCTCTTGGCAGTGACGGTCTGTTAAAATGTGAGCTATCGTATTGAAATGCATCAGTTTCTGTTTTGCTTAGCTTGCTAATCCCATCAGTCCATCATCATTTTGGACTAGTGTTACTTAGACAAAATGAAAGCGTACATGTATCTTCTGGTTTGGTGGTGAATTTTTCACCAGCCATTTCTATATTCTGCTTCCTAATGTGTCCCTGGTGGCTGACATCATGACGATTGGCTTGTTATTGATAAGTGAACTTGCTGTGCAGAGCGAGAGTCTTCTCGGGTGTCCCAAAAGGCCTGCACTATGCGCAGGGCCATTAATCCCACATTCCAGGGGGCTCAGAGTGATCCCGGCTGAAATAGAGATGGCCCGAGAAGCTTGGTGAGTTTGAAGCAGAGATTGAGACCAGGAATGTCAGCGCTTCTTCCAGGAACCGTGACGGCGGAGAAAAAAGATATGTGTGTATCAGCAGCTCATAAAGCACTCCCTACTATGCTGGAAGCACTCTCTATGCTTTTGCCACATGAAAGGGTGCTCTGCTGCATAAACTCACCTGACTCGTGAAAAGAGAGTTTTTACAAGCTGAGCACAACGCGCCAAAAATGCACTTTCATTCCAAACGTGTGAAAATAGTGCTTTGAACAATGTGCTATTATAGAGTGTTTTTTAAATTTATATTGCAGCAGTGTTGGCAGATTACAGCCAAGCCTTCCAGCTCATTACAGTCCGTGTGGCTTTCCCACTGCAGCACAATAGACTCAGTGATGCATGTGACCCTTTACCTTGCTTGCACTGTCGATCAGGAGAGGGGTTGATGTCATCTGCTTTTGGAACGATCTGGGTCGGACACACTCTCGGTGTGGGAGGCAGGACAGCGATGCGGCCCGACACAATGGGAACCTGGAAAATGAGAGGGAGCGATCAGGGTCGGTGTCATGAATTACGGAAAGACTCTTGTTATGTAAGGCAAGACTTGGATTTCAGTGGGTTATGCTGTTTTGATCCAATAACACTGCACCCAAAGGATGCTAAATTTAACGCCGTGGAGGGCCAAAGACAACAAGCCAATGCACCGTGACACACTTACTCCTCATTAGAGATGAATAGCACATTGTGGTGGGTCTGAGATCTCGGGGGATCATTAAAAACTTTCTGCAATGCTGTATTTACTCGTTGTCAATCAAGAGAAGATTGTATGCCTCATGACCCATATTTGCTGATGTGTAGAGCCACCGGACTGGGAAATAATTGACAGTGCTGAGGAAAGAGCAGGAGAGCAAGTCTCTATCTGTCTTTGAGAGCTGCTTTGTTCACATTTACCTGCTAACTTAATTGAAAAGAAAAGATAAATCGATAAAATGGAAGATATGCTATATTTTAGGTTCTTTATTTAATTTTTTTTAATACATGGTTTACACATCATGGCAGATACCTTATAAGACCTTATAAACCAATTTAGTTGAGTCATAAAACTGTAGATGCCACTGTCCATCCTGATCTCAGGGGAAAATGTAAGTGTTTTACATGATTGTGATTTCATATTATTTCAAACAATGTGAATTGTATGAAAATGCATGTGTAAAAAACAAAAGTCAGCATGAAGGCCTCCCTTAGAGTTAAAGGGATAGTTCAACCAAAAAATAAACACACTCAGGCCATCCAAGATGTATGGAACTTTTCCTCTACAGTAAAACAGTACAGAATTTTATCTGAGATCATTGTTATCTCAAGAAGGTCGCTGGTTCGAGCCTCGGCTGGGTCAGTTGGCATTTCTGTGTGAAGTTTGCATGTTCTCCCCGTGTTCGCATGGGTTTCCTCCAGGTGCTCCGGTTTCCCCCACAAGTCCAAAGACGTGCGGTACAGGTGAATTGGGAAAGCTAAATTGTCCGTAGTGTGTGAGTGTGAATGAGTGTGTATGGATGTTTCCCAGTGATGGGTTGCAGCTGGAAGGGCATCCGCTGCGTAAAACATGTGCTGGATAAGTTGGCGGTTCATTCCACTGTAGCAACCCCAGATTATTAAAGGGACTAAGCCGAAAGGAAAATGAATGAATGAATGAATGAATAAATCATTGTTATCCATATAATGGAAGTCAGATGGTACCATTTTTTAAATATACAAAAAAAAAAACAATTGCATGCAAAGCATAATTAATACCCAAGTCTGCTAAGGAATTCTGGGCATATAGTGTACAGGTTTCTGGGTCATTTTAATAAACAGACTTCACCATAGGCCCCTACAAGCCTCTGGGCCCTATGCACTCTGTGTCTGGACTCTTGAAAATGAAAGACAGAAGAGACAAAATATTGTCCTTAATGTTATCATGGAGGCAATACAGTCCTCTTTTGACGCCAGTTGATGTGTCACAGCCTAAGGGAGATTTGTTTTGCACAGGTTTAACATGCTATCTGAAACCCATCACATACATGACCTCAGCTGATTCTGCAGTCAATGAGCATGATTGCTAAACATTTAAATAGTCTGGTTCAGTGTTTTCTGTAGGCTGATCCTCCAAAACCCTCCAGCTCCACCTGTCTATTTTTTTTCAAGATTTATGTATGCCTATTCATTTCAGAAGTCGCTTGTGGCAATAATGCAGGCCATGCATTAACTCATTTGAGGCTCTGTAATCAGACACATGGATGTCACATCTGCCACCATGGCCTATGTGACTGGAAGCATGCGATCACATAAAGTTAGGGAGGGGGTCTCTGTGACCCTGCCTGAGGCACAGGAAGGGCAGCAGCAGAAAACCACTTTACTTGACTTCCCACATGGATCATTGGGGAGGAGGCTCAATAGGGGTTTCAGTCAGCTTGCAGGCCTTTTGTTGAGCTCCAACACTCTCTCCCATACCTTCCCCCACTGACAACTCTTCTGCAAACACTAATGATTGATCTGCCCTCTGATCTGATTGGAGATGTGTATGTTCATTCAACACCACACTTTGAGTATACAGTGCATCTGGAAAGTATTCATAGCGCTTCACTTTTTCCACATTTTTTATGTTACAGCCTTATTCCAAAATGGATTAAATTCATTTATTTCCTCAAAATTCTACACACAATACCCCATAATGACAATGTGAAAAAAGATTTTTTGAAATTATTGCAAATTTATAAAAAAAAAAAAACCCTGAAAAATCACATGTACATTAGTATTCACAGCCTTTGCTCAATACTTCGTTGGTGCACCTTTGGCAGCCTCAAGTCTTTTTGAATATGATGCCACAAGCTTGGAATTTTTGCCCATTCCTTTTTGCAGTACCTCTCAAGCTCTATCAGGTTGCATGGGAAGCGACGGTGTACAGCCATTTTCAGATCTCTCCAGAGATGTTCAATAGGATTTGGCTCTGGCTGGGCCACTCAAGGACATTCACCGAGTTGTTGTGAAGCCACTCCATTGATATTTTGGCAGTGTGCTTTGGGTCATTGTCCTGCTGGAAGATGAACCGTCACCCCAGTCTGAGGTCAAGAGCACTCTGAAGTAGGTTTTCAGTCAGGATGTCTCTGTGCATTGCTGCATTCACCTTTCCTTCTATCCTGACTAGTCTTCCAGTTCCTGCTGCTGAAAAACATCCCCACAGCATGATGCTGCCACCACCATGCTTCACTGTAGGGATGGTATTAGCCTGGTGATGAGCGGTGCCTGGTTTTCTCCAAACGTAACGCTTGGCATTCACTCCAAAGAGTTCAATTTTAGTCTCATCAGACCAGAGAATTTTGTTTCTGATGCCTTTTGGCAAATTCCAGGCGGGCTGCTATGTGCCCTTTACTAAGGAGTGGCTTCCGTCTGGCCACTCTACCATACAGGCCTGATTGGTGGGTTGCTGCACAGATGGATGTCCTTCTGTAAGGTTCTCCTTTCTCCACAGAAGAACACTGGAGCTCAGACAAAGTGACCATCGGGTTATTGATCACCTCCCTGACTAAGGCCCTTCTCCCCCGATCACTCAGCTTAGATGGCCGGCCAGCTCTAGAAAGAGTCCTGGTGGTTCCAAACATCTTCCACTTACGGATGATGGAGGCCACTGTGCTCATTGGAACTTTCAGAGCAATATAAATTTTTCTGTAACCTTTGCCAGCCTTGTGCCTCGAGACTATCCTGTCTCGGAGGTCTACAGACAATTCCTTTGTCTTCATGCTTGGTTTGTGCTTTGACATGCACTGTGAACCCTGGGACCTTATATAGACAGGTGTATGCCTTTTCAAATCATGTCCAATCAACTGAATTTACCACAGGTGAACTCCAATTAAGCTGCTGAAACATCTCAAGAATGATCAGTGGAAACAGAATGCACCTGAGCTCAATTTAGAGCTTCACGGCAAAGGCAGTGAATACTTATGTACATGTGATTTTTCAGGTTTTTTATTTTTAATAAATTTGCAACAATTTCAAAAAATCTTTTTTCACATTGAATACTTTCCAGGTGCACTGTATATACAGTATATCTTAGCTGTACTTCACCAGCCGGTTAATTACAGTTAGATTTAGATGAGAACATTTCTATTAACAGTAACAATACAAAGATGTTTCCTCATTTCTATGACATTTTGTTGCAATTTCAGTTTACCCAAAAATAAAATTGTTGTCATCCCCTCATTGTTCCACACCCATATAATGTATTTTCTTCAATAAAGGTGCAAAACTTGTAACTGGGGCCATACCTTTTCAAAAGCTATACTTTTGTACCTAACAGGTCCATGTTTGTAGGGTTCAAATGTGGACCTGATAGGAAAAAAAATTACCTTTTGAAAAAATACCGCCCCCGTGACAGGTTGTGTGCCCTTATTTCTGTGGAACACATTGTGGAAAAATATTTGAGTGATGATGATAATCATAAAGAGCCACAATTATCGTCACTGAGTCTCGAATCGCCATTTTTCAACATAGAAAGAAAGTCACACAGGCCTGCAATGACATGAATCTGAGTAAATGATGGCATATGTATTTGGCATAATGGTAATATCAACAGACAAAAGCAGACTTGTCTTTAAAGATTCAAATATTCAAACTTCTCTTTCTATTATTCTATTTTAATCAAGGTGAGTGATACAGTACTGTTCAGGTCTGTTTTTGTCTCTGTGAAATAACATTTCTTAATTTCAGTCTAGAAATTCAAAACCTTACTTCAACAGTTTTTTTTCTTCACTCTCAGAACAAACATGCCCTTGTTTGTCTCCTTGTTAAAAATATGTTCTTTTCATTTGCCTGGCTTTATCATTTGAAAACTGCAAAAGCAGGCCGGTAACCAAAGAAAACTACTGAAATATTGCCTGCTGAAGATTAGCAATTAATTCTGTGAAACCGTAAAACAAAACATTTTTTAAGCCAATTCCTCTATGTCTCTGACATTTACAATGAAATGTATCACACATTTAGATTTAATAAAGTCTTATTATTATACAAAAGCTTGAGAAAATACAGAGTAAACCATGAATATTACTAGTTGCTTCTCCCCACATATACGCTGGCACAATCCTTGCATTTCACATCAGCCTTCAGACTCGAAGGTTTTCAAAAATGTTTTCCACACAGACTTGCAATTTAATAATGGATGGGAATGTATCAAATGTGCCAATTTATGACGGATGAAATGTCCAGATAAGAGTCCAGACTGACTCTGTATAATGATAGGTCAGTCATATCAACCTGATTCAGAAATGCATCACAAGACACCCTAATAACATAACAGCTCTATAAAAACTATGGTATCTTTGCTGCAATGGTGGTGCTACTGTTTACAGAGTGTCTTACCAAGACTTGAGGAAGCTGACTCTATAATCTTGATCTCCCAGACCTTTGTTTATCTATTCTCCCTTTGTTGGCACATGTTGAATTTTTCCAAAGGCAGCAAGCTTGGACATTGTGACAGATATAAAGATCCCACTGAGGCGAGCCTCTGGATGAATTCAAAAAGCTACCTCATAATTATGGCATCTGAGGTGCATCTGACACTTCTGTCTTCTTCATTTTTTTCCCACATTGTACTGCCATGTCCAGTCTTCACTAATCACACAATATGTCAGTAGAAGCAAAAGCTGTCTATGTGTGGATTCTTCTATGTGGTTTATAAATAGTGGCTAGTTATGAACAAATCAAGACAGACTGCTCTTTGACTGCCGTATGCAGTAGATTCTCGCAATTGTCTCACTGCTATGAACATGTCTGTGTGAAAGAGAAGATATGATGAAGGAAAAATCTGATATTAGATGGCACATGAATCAAGCAGACGAAGTACTGAGATGTCAGAGTCACTTGGCTTTATGACCTAGAGGTGAAAGTTCGTCATCTATCATTGCTTCCTGAGGAAGAACGCACATCTGAGGTCTTAACCTGAAATGAGCATATCACTGGACTACATTCATTCTCACCATGACATGGAAGAAAGGAAGACTTGGAGTTTATCAAGCTCAGATCACCACAGATACAATCTACGTAATGTTTTAATTAACAAGTAATTCTAATTTATCTTTTTTTCTTTTTTAATGATTCCATTTATTTTAAAGATTATTATAGTGTTTTTTTTATCAAATAAATAATAGATTTTATTTCTGTGTGGAGTTTGCATGTTCTCCCCGTGTTGGCGTGGGTTTCCTCCGGGTGCTCTGGTTTCCCCCACAAGTCCAAAGACATGCTGTATAGGTGAATTGGGTAAGCTAAATTGTCCGTAGTGTATGTGTGTGAGTGAGTGTGTATGGGTGTTTCCCAGTGATGGGTTGCAGCTGGAAGGGCATCCGCTGTGTAAAACATATGCTGGAAAAGTTGGCGGTTCATTCCGCTGTGGCGACCCCAGATAAATAAAGGGTCTAAGCCGAAAAGAAAATGAATGAATGAAATAATAGATTTTGCACTGGGTGGTTGGACCACCCACCAGGCAGGTCCCCGAGAACTAAATTTCCCCTGTGGCCATTATCTTGGTTGCATGTGCACTGTGATTTAGAGATTGGAAGTGACATAAGCCAGCTGACAGCGACATCAAGCACAGTATTCAACAAAATCAACAACTGGAAATGGAGGGTGCTGTGATCTAGGCTGCGTTTTTGCTGTGTGTATTTTATAATGGAGATGGAATGTTAATCTATAGGTGAAACCTATGACAACTGGTAGTACTACATGTCATGGAGGCTAAGAAAAGAACAACAAGGCAAATGAAGCAATTAACTTAAGTTACTGGTAGTTCATATTATGATTGAATACTCAGAAGTAGGAACTTATTTAGTTCCCCCAAAAGGCACTCCAATTTATAAAAGTGTCCCTAGTCCACCTATAGCTCTACAAAATAAGAAGCAATGGCCATTGATTAGATTTTCAGGTAAATGAATAGTACTAAAAGGATATGGTATCAATGAACAGCTCTAAATGTATTAGAATCTTAATCTTAATCTTTAAAAAACTGCAAAAAATAACATTACACATACTTTGGCATTATTTTACTTAAAGAGTAACCAAGTTTAACTAAACACATTTACTTACTTTAAAAAAAAGTGACTTAAGATTGCAATACAGTACTTTTAAAAGTAACTTTGTCCAACACTGATTAACAGTATAATAGTAATACTATTATTAACAATATGTCAGTGTTTTCAGTAACAATTTTCAAAAAGTATGTTGCTGCAAAATGTCCCTTTTTGGGTAGTAGCAAAAACATGTTTTTTCTGTGTCTCTTTAAATGCAAATGAGCAACAACAAACACAATATCTGCATGTGTTTTAAAGCCTTGTCAGTTTAAATAATAAACTTAACATTTTTTTAAGTAAGGTGGGAAAAGCATGCACTGATAAACAACCAATTACCATTAGATGTTTTTTCAATTCTCTAAAAAGATCTGGCTCACAACACCATGTCTACACCAGGCATATGCGATGTTGTGCAACAAGAACAAAGACAATAAAATGTGTGATATGATGGCAGCAACAAATTTTCAACAACAAGCTGATTTCCTTTATTCTGAGGAAAATAAATAAATACATAGTAATAAATATGGACAGATATATGTTTATTATGTCAGAAGTGTTATTTACATTCACTAGTTTTATCAAAATCAAACAGTTTAACTTAAACAGATTAACGGTGCTGCAAAAACCAAATATGCATCTCATTTTATAAATCTAAAATATGCTACGTTTACTTATGTTGTTGTCTCTTCCTGTGTATATACATCTATCCTTGTGTGTCTCTCTCTATTTCTCATTCTCTGTGGGAGTCCATTGTGCTGTGTATGGGGACACGTTAGAGGCATGCATAGCAGTGAGAAATATGTGGTAATTATTATCTTCAGGACGGCCATCTGTCATCGCCTCCCCTGAAGATATTTGCTGCTTCCACATTCCTGGTACTGTGAAGCTGGCTAAGAGAGGACAGTTGTTGGGGTTCGAGGTGGCGGGAGGACAGTGCTGTGGGCAAAAGTATTTGACAGGCACTGGCAATGTGTAAAGTGTGAGGGTGTTGAGTGTGATGGTGAACAGACCTCAGCTTTGACCAAGATTGTCTTCTGAATTGCTTACCATTTTGCTATTGCTGGTATTCCTCTGGTGCCTTTGAGGCTTGGATGATTTTTCAGTTATTAATTTATTTACAAGAGCTGCAACAAATTCTCCTTGCAACATGAATGGCAGGACACCTTCAAAATCAGCACAATCAATCTGCCTTCTATTTTGGCTGGAGGAAATATGACATTATCAGATGCATACCTGTGTACTTGTTTTATTAGAGTGTTTTTAAAATCTATTTGCTCTGTGGTTGTGCTCATCAGGGCAGTTCTAGGAAGTAATTTTGTTGACATGCAGTAAAACAAGTTTCAGACAAGAGGCATTTTCATGTTGCTTAAGAACCTTAATTATGTGTGATTCCTGGAAAGCTGAAAAGCCACACTGTTGTTTGAAAGTTTGGAATCATGCAATTATTTTATTCTGCAAAGGTTAATCAAAACTGATAGTAAATACATGTACATTGTTACATAGGATTTTTCTGAATCCTAAGCAGCACAAGTGTTTTAAAAAAGCACCTAAAATGTGCTCATAACATTTTTGCTTACATGGGTTGGACAATTAAACTGAAACCAGCCTGGTGGCCAATCTTCACAGATTGTACATTTCACCAGTAAGAGCAGAGTTTGAATGTTTAATTAACAGAGTAATAGCACAGTTCTGCCTAAAATATTGCAACGCACACAACATTATGGGTGACATATCAGAGTTCAAATAAGGACAAATTGTTGGTGTGAATCTCACTTGATCAACTGTGCCCACAACAGCAAGCCTTTGTGATGTATCAAGAGCCACGATATCCATTTGTGGGATGGCATGGACTTTGGCACCGTGGGGTGGGTGTTTTCTGGGTGGGCTGGGGGGGTTGAGGAGTGGATCTTGTTTTGTTTATTGGAAAGAAAATTAAGCATGCTGTGACCATATATATGGGTATACTTTCCCACCTAGTCCATGCTCCCTGCTCACTTGCTCTTCCTCCACACCTGCTCAAACCACTTTCTGGATTAGATGATGTCTTTCCTTGCCATGGACCTGGCTAAAGTCTTTGGAAAATAGCCCAAGCCCACTCTGCCTGTCACCACAGGGTTGAAAACATTTTTTCCACCAGCATCACGTAGTGACCTAGCCACTATTCTGTAAGAAGAATGGCTCAAAATCCCTCTCGCCACTGTGCAGGACTTGTATCTGTCATTGATCTGTCAAGATGAACTGATGCTGTATTGGCTGCAAAAGAAGGCCTCACTCTATACTAATGAGTTATTGTGGTCTCAAAGCAGGTGTTTCAGTTTCATTGTCCAACCCTTGTACTTAAAACTTTAATTGCTACTAAGATAATTATACTGTAGAAACATTTACCTTTTGATTAATTCACTTTTACATTGATATGGGGAAACCTCTTCTTACAAGTTCTGCTAAAACCTTATTGAATCATGCCAGTGAACAAAAATGGTGTTCAAGTGTGCAGAATATGAGGGATCAAGTCTATCAAGACCACTCACTGTGATCTACATGCATCAGCGAACACATCTTCTCTTCCCCTGTTGTGTTCCGGAGAGTTTCACAGAACAAGCATGACCTCATGTAATTTTCTCAACTGCGTAGAGCCAATTGAACCTTCTCATGTCATGCTCCTCTCACCATTTGAATGTCAAATCCAGGATCCTCCATCTTGTCCTCTGTGGACAGTGCTGGAATAAGCCATTGCTAACTCTCTTTATCTTCCAGCCATCGTGCACTATAGAATGAGAAACAACAAACACACCCCTCTATAAATTGCCATGCCACAGCAAACTTGACTTCCACTGACTGGCCAAGCAGCTTCAGCAGTGCATGTGATTCCAATATTCCAAGTGTACAGGCCAAGCACCATGGATCCAATGCACCATGGATCTGGTCTGCAGCTCGAGCAATCGATATCAAAGTGCAAAATTTGGTTGTGCTAGGTCAAAATCTGACGCCCTAGTAGACGGCCCTTATGGATGCACCTGTGAATCCCTCAAGTCTCTTCAGAGTGATGGTAGGGACATTCACGATACGCTACGGTGAAGAATAGAAACGGTGTGCAGCCACTTCCTCTTAAAGTGCACCAGCGTGAACCCTCCTGTATGCTTCTGCTCCTCCTCAGCACAGCTCTTGGAAAGACTGTACACTTGTTCTGTTGCTTCCCAGAATGAGCAGGAACTGATGGTAAAGCCTTGACAGTCGTGGCTGAAATGTCATCAGGGCTCAAAGAACCAGAGACCTCGCCCTAAAAGGCATGGCAAGCCACCATTGCTGGAAACAAATCAGCGTTTCTGAAGCTGTCTCTCAGAGGAGGAAAGCCCTCCATTGAAATATTTTCTGAGGATGCTTGGCCAGATGGCTGCCACCTTGACAGTGTGCAAATTGTGGCTCATGCATATGCAACTGTTTCAGCATGGCTAAAGAGCAGTGTGCCACAGAACTGTGTGGCACATAAACTGTCTGTAACACTGTACTGTACACCTAGCACTCAAGTGCTTTCTCCAGGACATTCTTCACTGTCACATTCTCATCAGAATGAGCATGACAGTGGTAGCATTTATAAATCACCAAGGCAATGTGAGCTCACAGCCACTGGGGTTATCTACTGATATTGGAGATTACACCCTTTTTTCAATATGACCCAATCTGTTTTGGAGTATATTCAGAAGGATGGTGATGGATTTTTTCACATCAGCAGAGAACACTAAATGTCCACTGTTTTATTCACTGATGCACTCTCTCCTAGGAGTAGATGCAGTAGCTCACAGCTGGCCGAAAGTATGCTAGTATGAATTTCTTCCAGTGAAACCTCTGCCTATAGTGCACTACAAAATTAGAGAGGAGAGTTAGAGAGAAAATTAGACAGAGTCTGTTCTGTTTGGGGCAATGAAATGGCCCAAACTGCCATTGTTCACAAAGCTGATGGTGTGGACGATCCCACGGAGGAGAGACCACCCCCTTACTAAAAATAACTGCAGTAAACTGAAGTAAAACTGTAGTACAACTGCAGTATAACAGCAGTATATAGAAGTATAACTGCAGTAAAATTAAGTACAATTGCAATACAATGAAGTATAAACACAGTTCAAATACAGTACAATCAAGTTCAACAGCAGTATAAGTTGCAGTAAACTGGAGTAAAAACAAGTAAACTCCATCTTTACTGCACTTGTGCTGCTGTATATGCCAATGGTGTGGTAAGAACTGTACTGCACTTGTGTTCCAAGGGGTTTGTTCTTCAACATGTTCCAAGAATATTTAGTACTTTTTTCAGGGAGGTTTTTTGGGATTCAAGAAATTTTCTAATTACAATTTTAAGAGTTTATTTGCAAAAACAAATAGTAAAAAATAACTGCAGTGAACTGAACAGTACAACAGCAGTAGCCTATATACAAGGATAACTGTGGTATATTCAATGCAACATTGCTGTATAATGAGGTATAACCACAGTTCAACTACAATGCAATAAAGTTCAACAGTAGTAAAATCTGCAGTACAACTGAAATAACATTAAATAATCTGAGTGGGGCAATATAGTGATATGTTAAATATATTGCACTTAGGTACATAAGTATTAAAAGTGCACTTTAGTTTTATTATGTATTGCAGTATTGTAGATGTATTTCTGTAGTTAGTTATACTTCTGAAAAGTGCAATACAATATATTGTGGTAGTACTTCAGCAATACAACTGAAGTATTGAAACCTCATTTGGAAACCATTGTCCTCCGAGCAGAAAAAGTACTAGTTGTACCGCGGTTGTATTGTAGAAGTACTTCAGTTGTATTGGAATAGCAGTACTGCATTATAGTAGTTGTAGTACTTCAGTACACCATTGCAGTATTTGTACTACATTATAGTAGTAGTATCACTTCAGTACTGCTGTAGTAGTACTTCAGTTGTATTGCAGTAGATGTACAGTCGTGGCCAAAAGTTTTGAGAATGACACAAATATTAGTTTTTACAAAGTTTGCTGCTAAACTGCTTTTAGATCTTTGTTTCAGTTGTTTTTGTGATGTACTGAAATATAATTACAAGCACTTCATACGTTTCAAAGGCTTTTATCCACAATTACATGACATTTATGCAAAGAGTATTTGCAGTGTTGGCCCTTCTTTTTCAGGACCTCTGCAATTCGACTGGGCATGCTCTCAATCAACTTCTGTGCCAAATCCTGACTGATAGCAACCCATTCTTTCATAATCACTTCTTGGAGTTTGTCAGAATTAGTGGGTTTTTGTTTGTCCACCCGCCTCTTGAGGATTGACCACAAGTTCTCAATGGGATTAAGAGCTGGGGAGTTTCCAGGCCATGGACCCAAAATTTCAACGTTTTGGTCCCCGAGCCACTTAGATATCACTTTTGCATTATGACAAGGTGCACCATCGTGCTGGAAAATGCATTGTTCTTCACCAAACGGTTGTTGGATTGTTGGAAGAAGTTGCTGTTGGAGGGTGTTTTGGTACCATTCTTTATTCATGGCTGTGTTTTTGGGCAAAATTGTGAGTGAGCCCACTCCCTTGGATATGAAGCAACCCCACACATGAATGGTCTCAGGATGCTTTACTGTTGGGATGACACAGGACTGATGGTAGCGCTCACCTTTTCTTCTCCGGACAAGCCTTTTTCCAGATGCCCCAAACAATGGGAAAGGGGCTTCATCGGAGAATATGACTTTGCCCCAGTCCTCAGCAGTCCATTCGCCATACTTTTTGCAGAAGATCAATCTGTCCCTGATGTTTTTATTTTGGAGAGAAGTGGCTTCTTTGCTGCCCTTCTTGACACCGGGCCATCTTCCAAAAGTCTTCGCCTCACTGTGCGTGCAGATGCGCTCACACCTGCCTGCTGCCATTCCTGAGCAAGCTCTGCACTGGTGGCACTCCAATCCCACAGCTGAATCCTCTTTATGAGACGATCCAGGCGCTTGCTGGACTTTCTTGGACGCCCTGAAGCCTTCTTAACAAGAATTGAACCTCTTTCCTTGAAGTTCTTGATGATCCTATAAATTGTTAATTTAGGTGCAATCTTAGTAGCCACAATATCCTTGCCTGTGAAGCCATTTTTATGCAATGCAATGATGGCTGCACGCATTTCTTTGCAGGTCACCATCGTTAACAATGGAAGAACAATGATTTCAAGCATCATCCTCCTTTTAACATGTCAAGTCTGCCATTCTAACCCAATCAGCCTGACATAATGATCTCCAGCCTTGTGCTCGTCAACATTCTCACCTGAGTTAACAAGACGATTACTGAAATTATCTCAGCAGGTCCTTTAATGACAGAAATGCAGTGGAAAGTTTTTTTCAGGATTAAGTTAATTTTCATGGCAAAGAAGGACTATGCAATTCATCTGATCACTCTTCATAACATTCTGGAGTATATGCAAATTGCTATTATAAAAACTTAATCAGCAACTTTTCCAATTTCCAATATTTATGTAATTCTCAAAACTTTTGGCCACGACTGTACTGCAGTTGGTTGCTGGGGACATACTATTTCTACTCCTTTACATATGACTGCTTTACTTCACTCTTGAAGAAAGCCAACTATTTGTATTAGGCAGCTGAATGGGCCTTCACCTCACAACCTACACCAATTCAGGAAAATATCTGCATTTATATGTGTAAAGCCGTCTAGTTGACGAATTCCTAGATATCCAGATAGTTCAAAGACCTGAGGAAGTCCCTCTGTTAAAGGCAAGCCCTGTTGTGTGGCCAAACACAAAGTACCTGTGACTCTGGATTTGAATGCCATATTGTTAGATTGAGAGAGGTCCTTACAAAAAATTACTGCAGTTTTTTTTTAAGAATACTGCAGTTTTTTAAAGGAATACTGCAGTTTTAGTCAACTTCTGAAAAGTGCAGTATTACTGCAATACAACTGAAGTACTACAATGGCAAGTAGAGAGCCAACCTTGGCTGATTTAACCAGTCTGTTCAGTGCGCACATGGCAAAAATGGATTTCAGGGAGGCAGTCAGAAAGCAGGAGCATATCAGAATCAGAATCAGAAAGAGCTTTATTGCCAGGTATGTTCACGCATACGAGGAATTTGTTTTCGTGACAGAGCTTCTACAGTGCAACAGA
>CAIGQV010016735.1:22256576-22274201 GCA_903798115.1 Danio jaintianensis
AAGAGGAAGGAGAAATTATAATCTTATAACAATATCTGCGAATGCTTTCTCCTAAAATCCAGGTCTGGATACGGGATCGTGAAGCCACAACGGCAGCAGAGGCTGAAAGACAAACAGTGAGGTGCGATGGCCACCCTTTCCTCAGTTTCATCCAAAATCAGTGGCTGGATTGGGTAAGACTCCTAAGCAGTTGTCTGCTTCCTCTGTGGACAAGAGAGCCACACAAAGCCGGCCTGTCCAAGAAATGTAGTCAAACCTACTAATCTGTGTTCTGTTCATAGAGGTGGGGCAGATAAAGCCCAGAAGCTGAATTCCATGCTGCATACCACCACTGTGTATGTCAATGGTAAAGAATTTCCTGCTCTGATTGATACTGGGAGTGACCAGACACTGGTGAGTCGGAAGGTTGTGGCTCCATCTTCAGTAAGCACATGTAATAAGCTTTCCATCTGCTGTGTTCATGGTGATAAGAGACTGGTGCCTACTGCAGATCTATATCTGGGTGTTAACAACCAACCCTATATGTTAGAGGTAGGGGTAGTTGATAATCTTCCCTATCCTGTAGTTTTGGGATGAGTTTTACCAGTGCTTTTAGACCTTATCCAGTCTATGTCACAGTGCAATATGGTGCTTACTAGAGCCAAGGCAAAACAGCAATATGAACCAACACAAACTCTGTCAATGTTGCCGTTTTATAATGCAGACATTGAAACCAGCCCTCCAAAACCTAAGTAAAGTGGATGACAAAGGAAACATTCAAAGTTGCAATATAATGCCTCTCGTCTGCCTGCAGGTGAAGTAGATGGTCTTAATCCACAAATTAAATTGCCTACTAACATTAGAGAATTGCAGCAAAATGACACCAGTCTCGTTACATATTTTGAGCAAGCCAAACAGATGAAGATGGGAGATAAACTGGTAAATGACAACTGTGAGCACTTTATTATTTTAGAGAAAATACTCTACCATCAGATTGGATCAGTGAAGCAGCTGATTGTTCCACAGGAGGCCCGGGAGCTTGTTTTGCACTTGAGCCACTCAATCCCATGGGCTGGCCACCTAGGGGTAAGGAAAACCATAGAACGGATCAAGAAGTATTTCTACTGGCCTGGTCTGAAAGCATATGTTGTTCTGTATTGTAAGAGCTGCCCTGAGTGTCAACTGGTATCCCTCCATTATCCACCTCGAGTACCACTATAGCCTCTTTCTCTGATTAGCACCCCATTTGAAAGACTGGGCATGGATGTTGTTGGCCCAGTAGAGAAAAGCTGCTTGGGTAATCGATTTTTGCTGGTTATCACAGATTATGCTACAAGGTACCCAGAGGTATTTCCTTTGAAATCTATAAAAAGCAAAGAATGTGGCATCCTGTTTAATTCAGTTCTTTTCCAGAGTCGGGTTACCTCGTGAAATTCTTACTGACCAAGGGACTAATTTCATGTCTAATCTGTTAAAGCAGGTCTACCAGTTGCTGGTATTAAGAGTCTGCGTACCACTCCATACCATCTGCAGACTGATGGGCTCACTGAGCGTTTTAATCAAACACTGAAGCAGATGCTCAGAAAGTTTATTGATGAGACTAGTAGGAATTGGGACCAGTTGCTCCTGTATATTCTTCTTGCTTATCGGGAAGTCCCCCAAGCATCAATGGACATGAAGTCAGGGGACCTTTGACCCTACTTAAAGAGATGTGGAAAGGAATTAAGGAAGACAGGGAACCTACTAATGTTGTTGCTTATGTCTTGCAAATGTGGGAACGTTTGGAGAAAATGAGAACTTTGGCAAGAACCCATATGGCGGAGGCTCAGAAACACCAGCAGACTTGGTATAATCAACGAGCATGTGAAAGAAGATTTGAGAGTAGGAAAAAGGTACTGGTGATGTTGCCTGGCAAGAGCAAGCTGTTGGGCGAGTGGCAGGGCCCTTTTGAAATCAAGAGCCGGCTAGGCCCTACCACTTATGAGGTGGCAACTCCAGGTCAGGAGTGTGCTAGCAGAATACTCCTTGTGAATCTGTTAAAAAAGTGGAAGCCCCGTTCTAACCAGGTACTGCTGATACGCCGTGTCCAAGGAGACAATGAGTGTGAGGATCAATATCTGCTTCAGCCTATATCTGCTGACATTAGGCTGTACCATCTGCCTGAAAAACAACAAAGACAGGTGAGCGCTCTCTGCAATCCTCAAATATTTTCTGAGTTGCCAGGTCCCACACATCTCTGATTCAACATAATATGATCCTGAAACCTGATGTTGCTGTTAGACGTATGAGTTACAGAATACCTGAGAAACTGCAAGAGGCCTTGAAGGAGTAAGTGGACTTTATGCTGAGTCTAGGGATCATTGAACCTTCCCAGAGGGAGTGGTGCCATCCAGTGGTCCTGGTTCCAAAAAAAGATGGAAGCATCAGATTTTGTATTGACTTTCGATACTTGAACTCTGGATCACAATTTGATTCAGACTGGGCAAAGCAGTATACCTGACCACACTGGATTTGTCTAAAGGATACTGGCAAATACCCTTGACTGAACAGGCCCGGCCTTTAACAGCATTCAGAACACTGTGGGGCCTATTCCAGTTCCGGTTTCATCCCATTGGTCTGCATGGGGCACCAGCAACATTTCAGAGGCTTATGGAGCAGGTATTGCATGGGTTAACGTATGCTGCAGCTTACCTTGATGATATTATAATTGATAGTACAACCTGGGAAAAGCACATGCAGCATCTTCATAAAGTCTTCCAATGGCTCCAGAGGGCTGGTCTCACCACTAATCCTGCTAAGTGTGCTATAGCCAGGAAAGAAGCAGAATACCTTGGCTTTGCCATTGGCAATGGAGTGGTGCGACCACAGATTAAGAAGATTCAGGCACTGGAAGAATATCCTTTACCCCAGAAACATAAGTAATTAAAATCATCTCTGGGAATGGCGGGCTTCTATAATCATTTTATTCCTAATTTCTCCAGTAGAGCTGCCACTCTGATTGACATGGTGGGGGTCAGATGCCCGAATCAATGCCAATGGATGGAGGAGAGGATGGCAGCTTTCAAAGACACACAGACTGCAATGACGACCAACACTGTTCTGTATAATCCAGACTTCACCAAAGAATTTATTGTGCAGACAGATACCTCTGAAAGAGGTTTAGGAGTGGTGCTGCTACAGGGATCCCCAGGTGATCGGCGACCTATAGTCTTTATTAGCCGCAAGCTCTTTCCAAGAGAAATTCGTTATTCCACCATTGAGAAGGAATGTTTAGCAGTGAAATGGGCCTTAGACTCCTTGAGATATTATTTGCTGGGAAGAGAATTCATACTGGAAACCGACCACAAAGCACTCCAATGGCTGGAAAGAATAAGAGATACTAATGGGGGAATCACAAGATGGTACCTGGCCATGCAGCCATTCCGATTTATGGTCCAGCACGTTCCTGGCAAGTCAATTGTAACTGCAAACTACCTTTCTCGCTGTGCCAGCAAGATACCCGAAGGGAGGGGGTGTGTGATGGCCAACCATATGACCACACAAGACTGAGGGTAACAACAACAACAACAACACACACACACACACACACACACACACACACACACACACACACACATACATACATACATACATACATACACGCACATTCGTTCAGACCCACATACACACGCACATGCATTAACGAACACATACACGCACATTTGCTCAGACCCACACACATACTCACGTGCTAATTCATTAACGAACACATACACGCACATTTTCTCAGACCCACACACATACAGACATGGGCATACCCCCCTGCATACTCACATCCATATGTACTTCAGGTAATGAAGACTTTGTATCATCTCTTTGTTTAGTATATAAAATAAGTTCTGAATATTACCTCACAATTTCTTTCGGTTTTTCAGTGTGTTGTTTACTGGTTTGGAGTGCACACGTTCTAGTTTACATTGTACTGTTTCTGTTATCTTGTGGTTATTTCTGTTGAGTTAAAGTTAAAGCTCGGGGGAGTTGATTTGTAATATGAAGTATATTGTTTTGTTCATTTAATTTAAATGATTTGTTTATTTTGAGTAATTATTTCGTTCATTTCGTAAATGTTTTTTATTTAGAATTAGTTTGATTAGTAAACACTTTATTTATAAATGTTATGGTTTATTGTGGGGCTGCACGGTGGCGCAGTGGGTAGCACGTTCGCCTCACAGCAAGAAGGTCGCTGGTTCGAGCCTCGGCTGAGTCAGTTGGCGTTTCTGTGTGGAGTTTGCATGTTCTCCCCGTGTTGGCGTGGGTTTCCTCCGGGTGCTCCGGTTTCCCCCACAAATCCAAAGACATGCGCTATAGGAGAATTGGGTAAGCTAAATTGTCCGTAGTGTATGTGTGTGAATGAGTGTGTATGGATGTTTCCCAGTCATGGGTTGCAGCTGGAAGGGCATCCGCTGCGTAAAACATATGCTGGATAAGTTGGCGGTTCATTCCGCTGTGGCGACCCCAGATTAATAAAGGGACTAAGCCGAAAAGAAAATGAATGAATGAATGTTTTATTGTGTCCCCTATGTTAAATACTCTGTAGTTGTTTCATTTAGCAGGTCAGTTTGGTTGTGTTCAGACTTCCTGAATTTCGGTTGTATTTTTGTTTAGTTGGCCTCAATTTGTTTTCTAACTAGTATTTGTGTTGGATTAAGATTATTTTTTTGTTCAAGTTAAGTAGATATTTTTTCCTTAATTTTCCTGTGTCCTTGTGCCTTACCATTGGGCTATCTCACAGACCATGTGATTGGCTCTGCATTTCCCTGCTGTAATGTGAGAGGCTGTAGCGGTGTTTGAAAGTTAGCAGCACCAAAACTGCAAGGATTTTTCCAGGTCTATATGAGGTTTACAGCTTACCAAGAGATTTTCCAGGTCTATATGAGGCTTACAGCTGTGTGCAAGGTATACACTGTGAGGTACAGTGATCACTTGTCAAAGAAATCAGGCTTTACCATGCAAGGCTCATGTGTGATGTGGTGACACAGTGGTGTCTAAAGCGAGTGTGGATGGCAGCAATGGACATAAGCTACTTTTCAAAGAAAAGTGTAAGTCACTTAAAGTCAAGTTCACTACTGAGTGAGACTAGATTCATGTTAAGAGCAAATCTACTTCAAATCTTTTGATCATATGCCATCCACACTGAAAATGTGTGTGGCCATTATAGCAGTCAGTGGAAAGAGCCTAATCAAAGAGAGCCAGGAGGCTGATTCCTCTTCACTCTTCTACTGTGCCCACTTTGGAATTGGTGCTTGTGTTTGACACTCTCATAGGCCCATGTTTGAGTCCATTCAATCAGCAAGGCTGCATGCTCAGAAAGTTTATGTGCCTAAAGTGTTTTTTGTTAAAGCACAAGTCATAACACTAAAGTATATGCTTTCCATCCCGAATCACAGGCCAGGCATGCGGTACACATTTATGTCAAGGACTGGGTGATTCTCCCATCCCTGGGCGTTTTGCTGTCTACTTCTAAAAGAGCAGTCTAATAAAAGAACTGTTGTTTCCTGTTGTTTCCCATGAAAGCGGTGAGCACTCGGGCAGATCTGAGGATCACAGTGGGGGCTATCTGGTGGCTTCAGGTCCGCGAACTTCCCACTCCTTCACAGCGTGTCCAATTCAAGCTTCGAGCAGTTGTGATGGTTCATCCCCCATGATGCCTGTGCTTCCGCTTGATGACACCGGAGATCAGATGCCCATCGCGGCATCGGAGGGTGAAGTTCAGATGACAGATCGGGCCCGATACCACCCTCCGAGGTGCAATGGGCAGTCACAGGTCTGGAGTTGGGCATGGTGGCTGTGCTTTCCCGGGCTGCTTCGGCGGTAGGGCTGGAGATGGCTTGTCCGTCGCCAAACCGACTAAAGGGTGTGACGCGGGGGCTGATATAAGAGGTAAATCCTCCCAACCCCCTGTTCCCTTTTTCGCGGGGCCACACAGTGAGCACACGCAGGTATGGAGGGTGTTTTTCTCCGCCCGATTCTCGTGCGCTTCTATCCTCACCTCCCCCGATGGTGGGGCAGCCAGCGGTACGAGGTTATTCCCCAGGTATTCTCTTGGCTTACCCTGGTGGATATGTTCGCTTTAACGAGCCCATATCCCAGGCAGCGCCACCGAGATGGTACCCAAGAAAGAGTGGTTTTCTCCTCTCTCTCGAGGTGTGAAGCCTGAGTGCTGCCAGCATGGGACGCGCTGCCTTCCAGCTCACAGCTTCGGTGCACTTTGCCACAGGCTCAGAGGGTGTCAGAGGACTTTTTTCACACCTCCAGCGTCTTTAGGGAATCCTGGGAGAAAGGTAAGAGCTAATCTAAAACGTGCGCTTCCCAGGGTGAGCACTCCCTAACCCTCCACAGGGTGCCGGTCAAAATGCACATACAGAAACGCATCTGCCAATGCCCCTGTCCGCAGGACTGGTTGCAGGTATTGATCTGAAGGACGTGCACTTCCATGTTGTGCATTTCCCCACGCATACCATTTCACTGGTGTGCATTCAGGGGCTGTGCCCCTGTTTACGCAGGGTTTTTCGAAGCTAGCAGAAAGTGTCCTATGCCTCTTCAGCTCTCAGGCATCTGCATTTTTGCAGAGTGCAAGGTCAGAAAGGACGAGGTCTTGCTTGTTGTGCCTCCATGGCCCAATCTGATCTGAGTTTCCAAACTCACACTCCTCATGAATTCCACCCTATGGCACACGCGCTGGTCTCTGGAACTTCTATGGGTGGTCTCTGGATGTAGCGCTGAAGACTTCACCTCATCATCCGGTTCCTCAGAGGCACAAGATGGTTAAATCCATCCCATCCCCCTCTCATGCCCTTTTGGAGATCTCTATGTAACTCAGTATCTTTAAGATTTCTGTCTATGTAGAAAGCTCTGCTGATCGCATTGGTATCGGTCAAGAGGGTCGGGGTTCTGGAAACATTTTCAGTCAGCGAATCGTGCCAGGAATTTGGGCCGGCCCACTCCCATGTTTTCCTGAGACCCCGGCCCAGCTATGTGCCCAAGGTTCCTACCGCGATCTCTTTAGACCAGGTAGTGAACCTGCAAGCGCTGCAGTGTTCTGCTCCTTCAAGACTGGCACGCTTTCCCAATGTACTGTCATATTCAAAGTGCCTAGTCTAATTCAGCTAGGTGCAAGTTTTTACGACCCCCTAAAAATAAGCCATCACATGTAAGTAAGCTAAGTACGGGACAGGGGATGTTGGAAGGCTGCTTCCTTGGTGATGATTGTGCCCTCAGGCTCAGCTGCTGTGGCGTTTTCCAGACACTCCTCCAAACTTGTCATGCAACAAAGCATTGAAGTACCATCCCGCTGGGGAGCGAAATGGTTACGAATGTAACCCACGTTCCCCGAGGGAGGGAATGGAGATGCTGTGTCCTGCCGCCACAGCAGCAGGCCCTCCAGCTTATTATATATGTTCTGCTTCTTCAGCAATAAAGCCTGCTAAGCTCTCCACAGCTGCTGGCTTTATACTCAGCTGATTGTAATTGCCATCAGCTGCGAGAGCTGCTCGCTGCCAATGCATAGGCATTCATTGGCCTGTTTTCTTACTCTTCAGAATGGTTGGCTATCTGGCGATATGCTCCAAATGTGTCATGCGACAAAACACCTCCATTCCCTCCCTTGGGAACATGGGTTACACACACGTAGCAAGCTATGTGCCGTGGGTCACGCCGATCACTCGACGCAGAAGTATAATTCAGCCTTGAGGGATGTTGCCATGTTGTCTGTTCATACACTATCTACAGTTCTAGTGTTTAAAACCTAAACACTTGATAAGCCATAATCCAGTGATTGTCATAGATGCTCCCTTTCCAAAATATGCTGCATGCAGTAAGCCAGTCACCAAAGATTGGGTCATCAGACTAATCATCACAGATTTGTTTTGAGCAATTCATTTAGGAGTCATTGAGCAAATAAGGCATATTGTAAGACAATAAAAGTGTTTCTTGCTGTACGCTGAGCTTTGCTGCCAAGAGCATCAGTATCATTGGTTATGTACATGAAACTTGACATACTAATCAAAGCCAGGATCCATCATTGTGACAGCAGGATATTATACGTTCCCCATAGCAACGTTAAAGTGAATGAATTGAAAGGGAACACCTCTAGTTACTCATCTGTCCTCAGCTTCCTGAGATAAGGGAATGAGACATTGCTCTTACTGTCATGTCACCTAGCTCAGGATCTTCAAATGGCAAGTTCCTTCAGTCAAGATTCTGAATGGATGACCTACAAGCGATACCTTATATAGAGTAATAGCAAATGATCCAAATCATGTTTTAATTCCAATGTATTCAATGTATTCCATCAGGGAAGCAATAAAGAGTTACTTTATACCAGTGTCCATTGGCATTTTAAATGGTAAACTACCTTGATGGGTCTTTTAAATGTCCCTGTTGTTGGTACTGTAAATAGTTATATGTGGTATTTTATGAGTCCAAGACATAGGTGCTATTTGAGTCCAAGACAGATTTCCTGAAAAGGACAATAAAGTATAACTCAACTAAACTTCAACAAGGCTTCAGTAGTGTTTGGAGGAAGGGGTTTGCCTGTAGCAATGTCTTGTTACTCACATCTCTCTTAGGGTGTACTCACACTAGATACAGTTGCCTTGAGCCATGCCGAAGCGCGATTGTCCCCTCTCTCCTCTCCCCCGACGGCCTGCACTCACACTGCTGTTGTTGCCTTCCGAACCTGAGCACACTTACGTCATCGATGATGCAACTGTTCAGTTTAACAGGAAGAGAAGCGCTCTCGCTCAGCACAGTGGAGATTGCTTTAGTTATATCTTTTTAGTCGTTTGGGATGCAGTGACACAGTCAAATATTTTGCCAAACAGATTCACAACTTTTGACGCTCATAAATTATCATAAAAGTCCTCGTGCTGCATGTATTAGGAGGTTTGCTGAATGTGCAGCTGACGTGCAGTGAGGGGTTTGCATCTTTAATAAACTAAGACAGTTTACGTTCATTGAAAAGTAAGAACGATTAATAAATCCATATGAAACAGTCCCTTAAAAGTGACGTCGAGTCTTCAGTTTCGGACTCAGGCGCGCTTTGCATTCACACTACAAGCGTACCATGCCAAAGCCCAACCAAATCACGCTCTGGCACACCTCTTCCAACCGGGCCTGGGCCGGCCAACTGAAATGTGCCTGGGCTCGATTCAGAGCACTCACACTTGTCAAACACACTGGGAAACGCGCCTGGGCACGGTTCGGATAGCATAATGTGAGTGTACCCTTAGGGAACCCAGGTTAACCGGAGATGTTTTCCAGTTAAACTTAAATTTGTTTTATTTTTTAACATCTAAATCTAGATGCACACTATGGGATTATGAACATGATTTCTCCATCTAAGCCACTTTTTTCAATTCTAAAAGAATCCTCTGGTCCTAAAGTCAGTAGTCTTTTGTAGTTTGTTGTTCACTGACAGCTGATGACCATTATGATCAGTTTTCATCTTTGATCATTTTTTGAAGCACAGTCCTGATGTCTGTTGACAATCAACAAATTAAGACCCTAAGAGCTCAAGAACGTCTTACTCCAGACCCTTTATGCTCCGTTTTTCCACCCATTTTTTTTTTGTGGGGTGGGGGGGTTTACCACTGATAAAAATGATTCTTAAGTAATTATGGCGCTTAAGCAGATAAAACTGAAAAAACTAGGGAGGAATAAAAACGAAGTAAATTTTAAATTAGTACACAGTTGACGCTTGTAAAAATCAAAGCTTGAACTTATGTGTTGCACTTGTAATTGTTTGTTATGTTTACAATGATTTGTTTTGAAGAAATGGCAAAGTAATACAATTAAGTAAAATCTACTGTTTCTGATACAGGCATTCTCATCGTGTAATTTTCTTTTGTTGTTTTCCAGTTTTATTTGCAAGTTGTGAGAGTTAGTAATTTCCTGTTTATTGACATATGGAGTTTTAAAATGACAAATTCATACTCTCATTGTGTATTTTGTTCCAAGTATTGAGGTCTCTGTGTTCAGTAACAGGAAATCTATTGTATTGCTTACTTATTTAAATGTTAAGTAAAGCATACACACAAAAACATGGCTCTACTTGAAAACTATTTTACTTTAACATAACATAATTTGGTAAATTCTGCTTAATTCCAATTAAGTCAATTTGTAGAAAATGACTTTAGAATTCTGAGCACAAAAACATGCAAAGAATAGTTTGAACAGTCTAACAAGAAACAAGAATAAAGAACTATCATAAATCACACATTGTGCACCCTGTAATTAACAAGTTGGATTCAAATCAAGAATATGTCATATGACTCATTCGACCTGATTAGATTACTAGGTAATAAATCAGCACAGTAAAATGATTTCTGAATTATCATATGACACTAAAGACTGGAGTAATGGTTCCTGAAAACTCAGCCTTGGCATCACAAGAATAAATTACATTTTAAAATATGTTCAAATAAACAGCTATTTTAAAAATGTAATAATAATTCAAAAATGAATGTACTTTTAATCAAATAAATGCAGTCTGGACAAGCATATAACATGAATACCTTTCAAAATCATTTTTAAAAATCCCTTTTTTAACAATTGTGTATGTGTAAAAACAGCTTTAGTTAAATTCATGCATAGATATTGCACAGCACACTGATATTTTTATATTTTGACTCTAATAGATGTAGTATTACATAATGAAAAAATAATCAACAGACCTTTACAAGTGTACAGCACACACTGTAGCGTGTCATTTTCCTTTGCTGAACACCAGACCTTGAACCTGCAGGATAAGCAGGACTGCGTTCAAACCTCAGCTGTGTTTGAGTAACAGAGGGTTTAATTAGAAAGGCCAGATTTCTCAGATGTAAGTTATGGGGGTCTGTGCAGCCTGTAGTATTTGAACCAATTCCCTACGGACTCATATGAGAGATCAACGGTCCACAGATGTGGCTTTTCAAGTTATACAAGAGCCCAGTGATTCTGAATGATATTTTATTGACTTATAAAACAGTCGTGTCAACAGAGTCCTCTCAGGCAGCGGAGCGGCTCTAGACCCATAAACCGAAGACTCACAGATGCTACGGTGCGTGTGTTTATATGTGTGTGCACATATGAAAGACTGATTTTATTTTTATTTTTTTCAGCAAAAGCACTGAGTCAACGGAGTTAACGCTGAGATCATGTCACCCTTCACTGTGTTAAATAGAGATGTGTGACAAGTTCTTCTTTGAAATCAAGCCTGCTTTGCCAGGAATGTTTGGGAGTAAGTCACTAGATATAAGTGCAGTGTCTGCCAGGTTTTTATAGATACCGAGGCATCAATTCAGCAAATGTAGCAACTCATCTCCTGGCCAAATAGGCCAACTCAGAATAACTTATGTGTTATATACTGTATAGTCGTTAATGTAAAATTTGCCTTTAGCACTTTTTCATGCCATCCCCATGAGTGGACCTTTTTGATACGAAAAGTCAGGCAAGCAAGAGGTTGTGAAATGGAAGGCATTGGTTGACGCTACATATGACACAGGAGAAAAGCACTTATTTTACGATTTCTGAGTCATTCAAAGAGCTTGACACTTGGGAAAGGAATCCATTGAGTCAGAGTGAGCCGTTACACCTCAGACTATAAAGAAAAGCATTCAGTATAGCAATGTACTTGCTGACACTTAAAACGTCTTTAAATTCATATATATTTAACAGTCTGTATATTGTTGCTTTTCTGGTGATTTTACTTCTTTCTATTGCCCAAATTACATTTGTATGTTGCTTTGGATGAAAGCATCTGCTAAATGAACAAATGTAAATGTATATTTACTTTTCGTTAGTTACGCTGTAATTTAAAGAACAAAACGAGACTGAAAAATGAATTGGATGGGATGCTTTTAGGTCAGATTTATATTTGTAAATAGATCTCCTCCCATATAGCCGGATTAAAAAAAGAACTGTATGAGTCCTATTTTCTCTCTATAAAATGTATTTTAGTATGAACCATATTTTATACTGTACAGTTAAAGAATCTTTTAATTATCATACCATTGAAAATCTATTCATCCAAAAGTAAATCTAAATCAATAAATACAAACAAATTGAGAGTATAAATGAAGAGTTTTAATATAGGTTTTCAATTACGTTATTATCACTGATCATCAAACAATGTTTAGATTTCTATTTGAGCTCTAGTAAGCGATTGTATTCAGAGAAATTAGATTAAACTCTTTAATCATATGGATTTATTTTATGATCTCAATATGAATGTTTTGAAGCGTCATTGTTTTGGGGGAATAGACTTTAGAAACATTATTATTTGTTATTATTATTATTAGAAAAGATCCTCATTTGTGTTCTGAAGATAAATGAAAGGGATTGAAATGGCTGAGACAGAAAGGTCAACTTGATTTGTCTACTAACCCTTTACAGTAACTGTAGCAAATGTATTATTTTGCAGAATTCATTCAAGTTCATTTCCTTGTCATAGCCCAGTTTTTTAAAAAAACTTCCTACAAAACAAAACAGTTGTTCAACTTCAGTGTACTGTTGTAAACAGTTGTCAACCTCTCTTTGCAGATGTGGGTTAAACGGTGTTAAGCTGTTTGTGTCACTTGCTGTAAAGCACCTGGCATGTAGGTGGTACGGTTCTCACATCTCCCCCTCGGCTCAGCATTCCCATGCAAAACTGGATCACACAGTTGATGCAGAAAGAGCAGAGCCAGAACCACCACACATAAATGGAAGCAAATACATGGAGTGCCTGAGGTTTCTTAAGTGGCCAGATTTTATGAGTAAATGATTAATTCCTCACATTTGGACACTTTTGCCTTTCCAGCAACATATTTGCAGGCTAGACAGCTGGTACCAATTTTTGTACCCCAGTCGCTTCAAGGTCCAAGTGCATGTGTGTGTCTCATGGCTCATTGTTGCAGCAATTCACTCCTTCCTCTCACGGCTAAGTTATTAATAGTTCTTTTTTTCCTCTTGGTATTTTTAGTCACGCTTACATCTCCGGGTCATTGAAGTTTTGTGCGTGTCACAGCTGCTGATTGCTGGTCTCCATTTTTTCGTGGCAGGCCATGACACCCTGCATCATCTTCACGATGCCACACTTTTCTCCATCTGTTGAGTTGTTTAAGGAACTTCACTCTCGCCGTAATCACATTAAAGGAATAACACCTGCATTCTGGCAACCTTTTGAGTATGTGTTGAGGATTTTACTTAATATCGAGAACAAACTCTGGATTTTATTAAAACTGGCTGAATGAAAGCAAATAAAAACTGTACAAAATCAGCCAAATGGTCAATAAATCTGGATTTAACAGTCTATTTTTGCACACCGGAGCAGGTATTTATAGTTTTATAATGATGTGAGTCTAGGTGATTAAGGAGATGCATAGCTGACCGCATAAATTCTGGGTGTTGTACTGCTATAACCTGTCAAACTTGTGAGAATTCACATTTATCTCCATGAACACACTAACTCTCTTACAAAACCTTGTGGGTAAGCTAAAGAGGCAACATTTTAAGGCTTCAATGGCTTAATGAGATCAAAATCCTAATGTAGTCTAAATCAAGTCACAGGTTAATTTAAACCCAGCCCAGGCTCATTAGAAATACGTGCCTCAGCCTGCATTTTTGCAAAATGTAAAATATGTTGCACCAGATACATTTTGTTGCATGTTTCAGTTGAGAAATCCACTAGTGTCTGCAATTTGCGAATCTGAAATAGATTGCTTATGGTACATTTTGTTTGTACCGCTCAGATACTTGTCCTTTTTGGACATGTCCATGTAAAGGCTGGGCTTGTCGTACAGATCACCTAATGATCCACTGAACTAAAACCTTCCCTAAACATAAGCAAGAGGTGTTGGTGTCATAATGCCCCCGTAGCATTCATTTAACTTGGAAACTGCAGTCAAACGTGTTTAAAGTGGTAATGAAATCAAAATTGACTCTTCTTATTTTTTATGTAATAGTGTTTACCTACTACATATACCTACCACAAACCTAAACCCAACCATCACAGTTATTAACGTACAGCCGCAAGTTGTGGGCGCTTTCATACTTGACACGCTCACCATTGTACTGTTATTTGCAACCACAGGGGGCAATGCCGAGTAGGCTAACTGTCATGACAAAACGGATGAAGAAGTCAGCGTGTGGAGTTGCATGGTGGAGTTGCTAAATGGATGTAATATAATAATGTATCAAATGAATTGGTTGTGGATAAATTTGGAGAAAACTCATAAAAACATTTGGTGAAAATGTTCTCTGATAAGTATTTCCTCCATCTTGCCAACAATATCTCATTGTGACCAAGTGGCAACATCCTGCTCTCCCTTGTGAAGCCAATACGGAAGTGACTGAAACTGCAATTCATCGACTCGCCTTTGGGGGCTGGCTCCAGGAACTCCAGATGTTCACTGACTGCAATGCTAAATTGGCCAATTTTATAGCTGATAAAACATGTTTGCAGCCTGGTACAAAAGATGGTTTTGGTGCATATAGCTAATATTACCCTTCATGACAACTGTGAGGGGGGTGAATTTTTTTATAACTCATCCGTTTCATTTATATTAAGTTATATTAAGTCTGAATAATTAAGGGCGTGGCCACTTGAGTAACAGCTAGGTCTTGCTGCTCGCTGTCATCATCTCATCTGACTGGCTTATTAGCCGCTGAACTGGGCATATACATCATATTTTTGTTTTGTTTTATGTGGCTTTACACAGTCAATTGCCTTTTGGAATTATTTCCCACAATTATCAGATAATATGGCATGCTGTGTGCACTTAATTGTGCTCACAAACCATTCAAGTTGCCTCCATTTCCCAGGTGAGTGAAATTTTTATATACTTATCATGTCTATAAATGTATTTGTTTTACTTAAGATAATTTATCATTTATAGTTTTTTTTAGAATTTAATGCTTGTTATGCCTGGATTTCATAAATAGCCTTGCATTTACTAACACAGACTATATTTTAAGTATTTGGAAGTAATTTGCCTTTATCTCCTGTAGAAAAACGTCATAAGGACAATGCTTAGAGTGGCTCAATGTATTACAACAGTGTATTTTAAAAGACTTAACACTTTATTGATATAGTACAAAACCAAGCACATGTGGTCAGAACACAAACGAGTCGCAGGTAATGAAGTATTAAGTGTTTCTCCCAAAGAAAGCCCATTGAAGCAAAATGCTAGCAGGCATCTGTAGCTCCACTGACGCTCCGCCTCTTTGCTCTTTTTTGCTAACCCCCAGTCGGTGCGATGACGTGTAAACAAAATGGAGACGGTTGGCCACACCTAATTGTAGCTTCATTTCCGCTCTTCAGAAACCTATGGGTGACGTCACGGATACTACGTCCATATCTTTTACAGTCTATGGTTGTGACATCTCGCATGGTTCAATGGGATCTTGATAACTGCAAGTTACGCCTCTAACTTACTACAAGTTAACCCCCTTCATGTTACGCCCGTTTTGCAGTCCACAGACAGATACACTTGTTGTGAATTTTGTTCGATGTGTAATGTAATTTCAACTGAAACATGAAGACAGGGTGGGTCGTAGAATAGCCCCTCCCCTTTTAAAAAAACTGCCAGTGAGAGTGGTTGAACTCAAGCATATCAAATAAAAAGCAAATGAGAAGCGTCTTGAGAGAAGGACATGTCAGATATAGAACATTTGATTGGTCAGAATATATGATGAAACTAAAGTATGAGGTGAAATGAAAAAAAAATCGTTGATCTGTTTCAAGTTTGGATGTTTATATCTTCTAAATGTGAATTTTGTCATTGTTTTGGAGAACACTGGCTTATAGATATCCTTTAGACTAACATACTGATACTAACGCCAAAAAAACTGGGACACTTTTTACTGGGACATTAAACCTTTTCAGGGCAAGTTTATTTCATTATATATTTAAAAAATGTATTATTTTGATATATTCCTTATCATTAACTGATCTTATCTAAAAAAACATGAGGGGAAATTAATAGTTCGATAACTATATTTTATCAAAGGAGAGACCATTTACTTGAATATGTTTTACCTGAAATTCCAGCTAAATTGTATTGTTTTTCTGATAATGACATGGCACAAAAACACTTTTTCATATGTCAAAAATCCTTTGCTAAAAACATAAAACATTGGTTAAATTGTAAAAAAAAAAAAACAATTGAAATAATACAAAAAATTCAATTAAAATAATAATATTTACTACAAATAAAACACTGGCTGCATTGAAATTCATACACTCTCTTGAGCAGTTACATACCACAGTATATTTATGTAACCTGGCCATTCTACATTCACCATGTTGTCATTATCATGTGGCCTACCTGAATCAGTTGTTTTTCACACAGCCTTTCCTATTGCCTCGTGGATAGTAAAGATAGTAAAGTATATATCGTATACACACTTTAGAATCAGACCGCAAGAAGTCAGTACTGAGTTCTGAGAATTCTGAGTACTGAGAATTCTGACATGCTTTTTGTCATATAAGTTTTTATACTATACTGTATAATAGGGAATTGTTCAATTCTGGATGTACTATAGTTATAGTTATAAGCTCAATAAAAAAATAAATAAATCCAAGATGGCTGGCAAGGAAAGAGAAACGTCAGAACTTGGTCTATGTATGTTTATTATTCCAAATTACTCACTTATATGCTTTACATGATGGTTAAAATGCTGCAAGTATGGCTGTCCATGTAGGCAGTAATGCAAAGTGTCTCTCTAAGGGTTTGGAACAGCACTAATAATCTTTAAAATTGGATCATAAACATAAACTTAATTGAACAGTTTGGGCTGTTAATTGTAGCCTTTATATTACAGTATTGTGCACCTAACAGGGTGCACAATATATATATATATATATATATATATATATATATATATATATATAGTTTACAGCATTAGCTGAGCTAGATTTTTTTCTTCAGAAAATAAGAATTATTAATGAATTCATTTAAAAACATTTTGTTTGAGCCCAAATTTGTTTTAAACATTTAAGCCTTTTCCTTTAAAACTGAGGCATGTGCTGGATTTTTTTTTTCATTACACACTTATGTAGTTTTACATCATTATACTTATGTAGTCACAAAAAGGTTTAGAAAAATAAATAAGCTTGATACAACTTGCTATTGATAAGCACATTTTGGATAAGAATGGATTCATTCACTTTCTATTCGGCTTAGTCCCTTTATTAATCAGGGGTTGCCACAGCGGAATAAACCGCCAACTTATCCAGCATATGTTTTACACAGCAGATGCAACCCATCACTGGGAAACACCCATACACCCCTGCATTCACACACATACACTACGGACAATTTAGCTTATTCAATTCACCTATAGCGCATGTCTTTGGACTGTGGGGGAAACCGGAGCACCCTGAGAAAACCCACGCGAACACGGGGAGAACATGCAAACTCCACACAGAAATGCCAACTGACCCAGCCGAGGCTCGAACCAGCAACCTTCTTGCTGTGAGGCGACAGCGCTACCCACCGCGCCACCACGCCACCCTAGGATAAGAATGGATAGTTCACCCAAATATTTACTCAACTTTACCTGATTCAAACCTTTATGAGTTTATTTCATCTGTTAAACACACACACACACACACACACACACACACACACACACACACACACA
>CAIGQV010016735.1:22283468-22299915 GCA_903798115.1 Danio jaintianensis
TGTGTGTGTGTGTGTGTGTGTGTGTGTGTGTGTGTGTGTGTGTGTGTCCATAGAATCTGCTATTTTTCCATCGAGCGTGACACATGTGCTTTGAGGAGAACAGAGCAAACCATAAACAACTGCTGCTCGTCCCACGCATGCAAGCCACTCGTGCTGGGGGACTGACTGAGGTCTGGACCTGTCGTGCAGGACTGAAGATTTCGCTCACGGAAAGCTCTGTCTCTCATCGGGGCTTCTTCTGCTGAAGACTCGTCGCCCGTAATTAGATGTGATGTTTCGAGTCCAAAACGGCGTAATTACAAACAGGCTTCAAACTTTCAGCGGCTACAGAGAGGCAGATGTGCACAGGCGAGATGGTTTGGATAGAGCTGACCGGGATGTTTGCCGGTTCCACGGTCACCCGTGCATAAACACCAGAGCTCGGCCAGGAGTTTTAGAAATGACTGGCATTCAACAGGCATCACGGCGATGTGCCAACAGAGCCAGTCGCTCCTTATCTCCCGCCGCGCGGGAATGTTTGCGCTGAATCCCGCGCGCGTGAATGACAGCTCATATGTCCGTCCGGTCTCTCTCTCTCTCTCTCTCTCTCAGCTCTGAAATGCTATAATAACGTTTGATTTCCCACATGCATGCGGTTGGCTCGCCATCCGAAATGCGAATGCAAATTCCAGTATATATTTAACCATCCCCAAAAATAGCTAAGCAGAAGAGAGTACCTCGGAAATGGAATCACTTGTCACCTTTTACTTGGTGAATTTAACACGTTTTTGGATGTTCTAAGGTTACATATTAAACAGATTGTGAATAAAGTATAATACAGTGTCACTTAATATTAATTTAGAACGATAAAAAGGTGTCATGTTATTATACAACCATGCGCTTTTACTGTAAAGGGTCCAAAATGGGTTGTAGCAGTAGACTGATGCCAATTTACCATTTGTAATTGTAATTTAACATTTTCAAAATCAGAAGAACATTTTTTTCCTATATGAAGAACCTTTGGTGCGATGGAAATATGCCATTGAGATTCTTTATGCACCATTTTAAAAGTGTGGTTAGCACAAGGATGTAGAAATACCTACAGCCTCTTTAATGACATTATGTGTGACTTTCTTCTGTCTAAAAGAAATGGGAAAACCCCATTTGTAAGCTTTACTTTTTTGTAAACTATCTTTTCAAGATGCCACCTATTGAATGAACTGTAGCATCCATCCTTCACAACCTCATATTCATTTCAAACAATGGGCGTCTACTCTAAGCAACTCTTATATTAACTGCTCTCAACTTACTATTATCAATTTAATTCCTCTAAATGCTATGTGGTACACAAAGAGATCTTTTCTGTTCCTTTCTTTTTTTAAAAACAACAACAATAGTGTTAGATTGCAGTCAAATATGAGAATGGTGGTATCAGTTATATGATAGCTTTATTTGTTTCATTTTCTCAATTTGTGGCAAACAACATATTAGAAGGTCTCTTCAAAAACATTACATCATCATCCATTAAAGCTGCTGCCTTGAAAATCACTTTTTCAAAATCTTTGAAGTGCTTTTAACTGCCAGAACTACAATGTAATAACATTACTTGATAATACCTGGCTGTTTACACATTTCAGTTATTTTTGCTCTGGAATTTCCTCAAGGACATTTCTGCTTTTGGCACTCTTTAGCATGCAAAATGTGTCCAATATTGAACATTTGGCTTTGTTCATTCACTCTGCAGGCAAAAAAAAAATAAAAATCTGTCTGCATTTTTCATTCATTTTCTTTTCGGCTTAGTCCCTTTATTAATCTGGGGTCGCCACAGCAGAATGAACCACCAACTTATCCAGCATATGTTTTACGCAGCGGATGCCCTTCCAGCTGCAACCTATCACTGGGAAACACCCATACACTCTCATTCACACACATACACTACGGACAATTTTAGCTTAACCAATTCACCTATAGCGCATGTCTTTGGACTTGTGGGGGAAACCAGAGCACCCGGAGGAAACCCACGCCAACACGGGGAGAACATGCAAAACTCCACACAGAAATGCCAACTGACCCAGCCAAGGCTCGAACCATCACCTTGCTGTAAGGCTACAGCGCTACCCACTGCACCACCGCGCTGCCCTGTCTGCATTTTTAATGATAGGTGACAATATCAAGATTTAACTGGGGTTTATTTAACAGGTGAGTTTATAGCTTTAACAGATGTGATGCAGTGATGGTAGGTCTAACAGATCTGTTGAGTTTTTGGTAACGTGCATGTGTGTGGTAATGAGGACATAAAATCTCAGCTTCAATGTCAATACCATACATTAGAAACACTCATTCTATTTGAAGTCTGGGCACTTGAACGCAAGGACTGGGATCAAAGCATTATTTAGAGCTTATTCAGAGGGTCTGTTTTTTGCTACAGTCGTCAGATGTGCCGATGTGCCTGCTAGTGTTGACGATCACAGCTGTATATTAATTGTAAGTTATTTTGTCTTGGTTTCAAGAACCCAATTCTTGATAAAGCCTCTTAATCATTATCATTTTCAATTTTACAATAAGTTAAATAACCCATATCTTACAGATGAAATGAAGCCTGATATGACCTCTAATAGTCTTTAATGTATAAAATAAATGAAGAGGGAATTATTTAAAGTAAAAAAAAAACTCCATCCTTCAAATCCAGACAAGATGCAATTTTTCCATAAATTTCAGCATGTTCAGTCCTGGATCTTGAGCGCATGTGAGTACGCGTGTACACCGATTTCTGCCACTGAACAGTCCCAAGAGTCTCAAACACAGTAACAGGCCTTGTGAAATCTGTCTCTCCTCACTATAGACAGAGGCACTTTGCTGAAAGAGAGACAGAATTTCTGAGTAAAAGGAAAAAGGGAGAGCAAATAACAGCTTTGAGAATGTTTGGATTTTAAAACCAGAACATTAGTACAAACCATAATAGCTGGCTCAGAGAGCGTCTGGTAACTCCAGAGTCTCTCTCACACAGGCAGTGATGTAATGCCAAACATTTCTGATGAAGCATTCGGTTGTTGTGCTCTGAGACATCTATTTATAATTTGTTCATCCACTCCAGAAAGCACTCCATGTTTTGTTAATGGCTTGCCATAACTCACTGCAACCAGCTTTTCTGATTTCGAATGGTTTGGCTGCACCATCGGCAATCATCGATGTCATTATCACATAGGATAACAAAATACTTGAAGGGGTGTGAGGAATTCAAAATAGCTACAGTCAATGGAATAAATGAATGAAAGTTAATAGGCTAGTAGCTGAAATAAAAAGTCATTAGATAAACAGCCATTTAATTCATCTTTTGTGAGTGTGCCAATAGAAAGAAATGTGGTTTTGTGATTTGTCATAGAGTGAAACACTTTTGAGAAAAATTTCTGGCTATGGTTTTTTGTGGTCCAAAATAAACAGATTTAGTTTTGGGATGCATCTTGCCATTAAGTGGAGATTTTTGGTTATCTGTCAAGCTGTTTGTATATTGTTCAAATGTTTAGTCCTTGTGTTTTTAAAAGGCACAGTGCACTGCAAAAAATATAAAACGGACACTGAGTAGATTAAGAGGGCACAAAATGTAGTAGTTTGTTGTAACTGAAATAATTTTGCCCCCTGGTGGCTACATTTCTCTCATCACCTTGAAACCATCTCATACAAGCTTTGATTCACCTGAGGACTGCTTTAGATTCAAGAAACCATTCATCAATATGATAATAATGTTTACTCAGTGTCATCATTTCCATGGATTAATATTTGAGGGAAAAAGAAGCAAAATGACAGCCTTTCAAATATTTAGTGACTTGTGCACTTCTTTCTAATGAAATTCTTCCAGCTGTGTGAAACCTGTCAGCGCCTGTCTTGCTCCTTTTTAAAGGAAATGTTCATTCCTCCTGGCATTTCTTTGACTGAACATTGAACATGCCAACATTAAATAGTAAATACATCTTTAAAATGACCTTGGCCAAGGTTTGACTTGAGCTGTAAGCAATCATTACGGCAGGCTGCTTCCACAGCCTAAGGGAAGACTTCTTCTTGTCTACTTCAGTGGGTGGTGTGAGTTACCTTAGCAGGGCGGGAATCAGATGGTATACAGGAAGCCATGTTCCATTTAAAACATTGATGTCTGTCAATTATGCTATGAAAAGCCATAAATGTCAATGAGCGTCTTTGCTTTGGCCTAGAGAAGAAGATGAGTGGCTGGTCAGGCTGATTGGGGAGTGATTTGCTGGACATTGGTTCCCATTCTATGTCAGATTTGGACAAGCCCCAAAGTGACAGGCCAGAACCACTTACGATGACCATGTTTGGTCCCACGCATTTCCCATGCTCTCTCACACCAAACAGTGAGGTTTACCACAACTCTCTCTCTCTCCTTTCCAATTTCCTCCATCAGTCCATGTGCTTGCTTTGTGCCATTGTACAAAAACCCCATTCTCAAGCCCAAGGTTTTTAAACATGGGAAATCATTATCAAATTGGGACACTGTGTCTTAGGGTCCGCTTTTTTTCCTTGTTCATTTGTCTATTGTCGTATTTTTGCCTGCTGTCTGTTTCCAGACTCTTCCATACAATAGTCCTGTAGGCAGAGAATATGTGCGTATACTCCTGCGTATCTGCCCAGTCGCCCCCTAATTATACCCATTGTCTGTGAACTGTGTTTTCACATAAAATGCCATGATCTCACATACAGAGCAGAGAGGAACTAATTAGTGCCTGCTCCTGACACACAAGGACCTCTCTGTCAGTGTGGTCATGACCTCTGACCTTCTTAATTGGAGATTCACAGAATCATGGATAAGTACTCAATCAGCCAGAAAACCACACACCACGAAGATGCTTAGCCTGAATAGCAAATACTGTGCTAGGATTCAATGGCAAATTTGGTTTTGACAGATGTCATTTGAACGTTTAATGAATTTCTTTTAATAGCACATTCAACATTCATCTTCATCATGATTATTTAGTATTAAGATTTTTTTGCAACATAGTAAAATGATCAATTATCGAGTGATACTATAACCATAGTGTATGTGAGTTTGGCCCTATCTTGTCAAACACAACTGAACAAGCTTATCAAGGTTTAAGAGCTACGCAATGGTTACAGCCAGATGAGGTTTTATCAAGGCTGGATCAGAATTCTGCAGCTCTATATATGACCGAACTTTGTTACACCTGGCCAAAGCTAGCATATTTTATACACATATTTGTATAAAATGAACATAAGAAAAACTTTTAAATTGTTAGTAAGATTTCAACATGAACACACTGGACTGAAGTAGCTTTTATCTTTGTTTTATTTGCACAACAATAAAATATATAAAATATAACAAACAAAAGTACAGTCCATACTTTTCAAAGAAAACCCCAAAGGGTTTATTTAAAGCCTCTACCTAAAGAAAGCAACTGCAATTTAAGAAAATGCTAACTTACAATTGCAAATATAAAAATACATTCAAATGATTTACAACAAATATGACAATTATAACAATGACGTTCTCTGTAATTGATATAAAAGAGAATTCATGTTAAAACTTGATCAGGCTTTTTTATGCATCTCTCAGTCAGTGCTGCATTATTACATTTTGTCCCATGCAATAAAATTATAATAATAAATTGTATTGTGTATGTTCATTGATTTATATTACATGCTGTTGAACATTTATCTTACTTTTGGTCATATAAATATCATCAGCTGCACCAAATTGCATATTTTGCTTACTTAACCTAATTTTGGCCTATATGCATATATGCTATATCACATTACATGCATTAAAGGCTGAAGAACTGTAAATTCAAGGAATTGTAATTTAGTTTAAAATAATAATCTTTAATCCACATAGGTAATACACAAACCGTCCTCTATTTCAAAAAGGGATTACACAAAACAACGAACAGAGAGAAGTGAGGACTTAAATACACAATGAGTAATCATCAGAGCAAGTGTGAACTAATCAGAACCTATAGACTGTGGGAAAAGGGAACAAACGAACAAACATGGTCTACACAAATATAGGAACAAGGAACACTAGACCAACACTAAACAGTGCACTGTGACATTACTCCCCTACCCAAAAAAGAAAGAAAATGTGAAACAGAGGAGTGAGGGAGATCTTGAAGAAGATGAGGGGTTTATAGGGGCAGGATGCAGGAGAAAGTGCCAGAAGAAGAAACCAGAGGCAGAGAAGACAGAGGGAGGGGTCAAAGAAGGAAAGTGAGTAGGAGGAGCAAGGTGGAGACCCAGAATCCAGCCACGAAGAAGGCAAAACCATGAGGCAAATAAATGGAGACAGAGATGATGGAGGTGAAGACTCGGTTCAGAAAGTGGAGATCTAGGGTGAAATTGGGGGCCTGCAGGGCCAGCATAGAGGGACCAAATAGAGAAGGGAGCTTTTGTGACAGGGAAGGAGGAGCCTGACTTACCCTTTGGGATACAGCAATGAGGTGCAGCCAGAGCAGTAAAATACCATGGCAATAACAGGTCAATGATTGACCAAGACATGGTGTAGGAACGAGGGAGACTGGCGGAGCCTGACTGACAGACCTTAGTGGAGATGAGGGAGCATGGAGCCAATGAGAAGCACAAGTGTTGAAGGGCCGAGGTGAAATCCAGGGCTTAGAGATCTGAGCATAAGCCAAAGGATCCTCTTGTCAGAGCAGAGCTGGGATCTGGAAGATCTGTGGCGTATCCTTATTGGATAGTGGAGTTCATGAGGGAGGAGTTAAGGGGCTGAAGGGAGCCAGTGAGGACAGGGCCAATGCATTGGCTGTGTTTGGCAGAGACGAAAGGTGTGAGAAGCCAGGCAGATCCATTGCTGGCAAAGAAGAAGTGGAACTGGCAGACAAAAGAAACACAGAGCTGAGCAGAACCAGCAGAGATATATAAAAAATGCAAGACTGGATGGAACCAGTAGACAGTAAAAGTTATTCAGGAGTGAATGGAATCATCAGAGGTCAGCTGCTGCTCACACTCAGCAACCGGAGTATGTGTCTCTGTTAATACTGTGTGTCACCATGTGTGTGTTTTTGTTTGTGTTGACCATGTGCTGGTGGTCCTGCCACCTTGTTTCCTTTAACCATGCCCTTTTGTTTAGATCTTTAGTCCTCGTTTATATGATTGCTTACAGCTGTTCCTTGGTCTTCCCTATGTACCCTGCTCTCTTTCTTCTTGTCCTTGACAATTTGTTGTGCATGTTTTTATCTTTGTATTGGGATCAGATTATGGGACAGTCACAAGATAGGACACATAACTGAGAATAAATTCAGCTGCACTGGCAGATAGAGCAAATGACTTGATGACTTCAGGGCAGCAGTGGCTTCGGGCCAAGACTCCATGATCAGTACTGGTTAAACTTAGTGGCTTAGAGTCCGACTGTAAACAGGACTCTGGCGAAACTGGCTGCTCAAGGATTGCTGCCATATCAGATACAGTGGAGCCTCCATGGCAGGGAAAGTCTGCTGATCAGGATTTGACCTCCATGACATGAAGAGGCTGCTCAAAACAAGACTGGAAGGGCAGGCAGCTTGGGATTCTCCAGTGCTGGTGCATGAAGGGCCTCTGAACAAAGGGTTGGGCCCTATTACCCATATAATTTCAAGTGCATAATGTTACTTGTGCTGCCAATGGGGTGACTTGGGTGGAATCGATTCTGGGTTATCAGGACTAAACATGGCAGACTTTAACATAACAGGGAATGACTTCACAGGCAAAGTAATATCAGAAGCAGAGTTGGTCTCCAAAGGCTATCCTGAATTTGACCACTTTAGAGGACTTGGCAGACTCAACAGGCTTTATGCTACAAGTTCAACAGGCTCAAAGCTACAAAATCAAGCGTAAACAAATAACTTTAAAACATATAATAAAACCAAGATCAAAGCTTTCAAGGCAGAAAGTCTCGATAAACTATTAATTTAAAATAAAAAATGAGAAAAGTGAAACTAAACAAAGGAGCAAATCAAAATGACTTCAGCAAAAACAAGAAAGAGGTTCAACACTGGTGACCAGCAAATACGACCAACTAATGACAATTTGTATTTTTAAGATTTTTTAAATATAACTGAATACTTTTAAATTATATTGATTATTACAAAGTGTAAGAAACTAAGTCTGCCTCGAAACAACTTCTACGTCTTTTCACAATTGCGTTCTATGCTCCTTTCTTAACAAAGAGCTTAATTATCATAGAGAGGAGAGTTCCTCAAGTTAAGTAATTAAATAATGACTTTGAAGTGATAATTCACTTACCGTAGCATGGGAAAGGTAGTGAGTCATCAAGAACCATCTGTTGATCAAAAGGGATTCTTTTGACCTCATCTATTTTAAACAGTAAGTGTTCTCATTCGTAAGTCCATCAAAGATCTGTGAACGGAAGAGTAACACCTTATTGTTATGCCTAATTTACATTCAAGGAGAAATCATGTTGAGTGAGTCTACCAAAAGGTCTGGGATTGTTCTTAATCAACATTCAAAGAAAATCCTTATTAACATGATCAAAGGGGAAGAAACGGTATAAAATGTCTGAACTGAGAATCATTGGTGTTCATTCTGACTCCGGTGAACCCAAGGTACTGCCGTGTACTTTGTTACAACTAACGTATTTTTTCTTCAAGACGCATTTTTGGTGAAGTTCGTTCCTTGCCGCTGTCACCACTGGCTTGCATGGTTCGTGACCTGTAGAGCTGCGCATCGATGGATTTGCTCTTCAGTGTTTGGACTCTCAGCAGTGAAAATTAAACCACACTGAACTGAACTGAACTTAAACTCTAAAAACTGAACGGACACCATTCCAATTCACTATAATCTTCTATGTGAAGCTGCTTTGACACAATCTACATTGTAAAAGCGCTATAGAAATAAAGATGAATTGAATTGAATTTTTGGTTTTTCTAGAATTTTTCAGCCCAAATTTTTAATTTCACTGTATACCTATATTTTCTTTTAATTATTGTACAAATTGTCTGTCAGGCCACATGGACAAGATTGGTAATTGTATGTCAGAACATTTGATATATAATTTATGTTCATAGCCTAAAGATTTATATATTAGGCTTACCTTCATTTAATTATTGTAATAGCAAGCTTCACTAACTAGACATAGATGACTTTCAGTTTGAGACGATGCACCTTTCCATATAACATTTACAATTTTATAAAATTTTTTAATGTATGGTGTTCTACTTATTGCTTTCTCTACTGCATTTGTCCCAGTATTGTTGTAATTTATACGTCTGTCCGTGTAATTCACAATATGTGATTGTATGTGTTTGTGTGTATGACCTAGTTAGCGCAAGAACAACTGGTCACTCTGAGGCCACTACGGGATCAGTGCTGTCAGGTTGGCATTTCACTCGCCTGGCTGTGGAAAATGTTGTGTATGGCGGAAAGGTGAGGATCCAACACCCTTCAGCCTGCAGCAATCAATCCTTGTCCGTGCTGGGAATATTTCACATTTTTTGCTTGATTCCCCACTCACTGCAGTGAAGTCTGTGCTCTGCTTCTGGAAGCAAAATGGCCCTTAAGTAGGTGTACGTGTTTGTTGGCCACTCACAGAAATGAAGCACGTATGTGCAAAAACGCAAGCCTCTCCTCCAAACACTGGGGTGGTGCGCAGCTCAGGCCAGAGGAATGCGTTGTCTGTCTGTCAACAAGAGAGTTTTTACACCCTGGCAGTTGCTGAGGATTTCATATCTTGGAGGATTTGGAGGACACCTTTTGCCATGGGTTCAGTGCTCTTTTCAATTCTGCACTAGAACAGAAAGATCACTATGAAACAAATACACACATAGCCATATTCTGCCACAAGGGTGTCATGCACTTTTTTTTTTTTGAAGAGGCCCTGGCTCTCTTGGTTTCCTAAGCAAGATACAGTAATGCTGGATTCAGACTACACAATTTGTTTTGTGTATGGTTATTCATAAAAAGCAATGGGTGTCAGTGCACAAGAAGTGATCATTTTAACTTGTATGGAAAGTCAAAGTTGATGACAACCAATGCCACATCTGTGATGCTTTACAAAGTCATGAAGAATTACTAGCATGTTTAAAAGGAGGCTGCCTCTTGTCACCTATGCCAGAATCACTGGTTTGAAACATGATCTTCCATGTCGTTTCCATAAAATCTGTGACAGTGACAAACAGAAGCACATAAGACCTTCTGTACACACCTTGGCATGGCACCACTACTCCTGCCTTTATGATGTTTGCTTCAGGTTTGTTACACTCTTGTTTCCAGAAGTCTGACACTAGTTAGACATTCTCAAAGACACCATGCACATTGTTAAAGATGGCAAGCAATGACTGGCCAGGATTTGTAGTCTGACATGTTTCTTTTCTATGTCATAACAAGAATTTAGGAGTTAAAATCACAAGAGGAAGTTTAAGTAACATTTTAGTTTACGTACTGGCTTAACTACTGGCTTATTACCTGCCTATTATTAAGATATTAACTGTTTAATAGCAATTACAAAATCCTAAATAATACCTAAACCTAATTACTACCTTACTAACTATTAATAAGCAGCTAATTAATAGTTTTTGAGCATATGGTCTTAGTTATTGGTTTTGGTACATTCAAATAAAGTGTGAATAATGAGAATTATGTCATTAATACTCACAATCATGTTGTTCCAGATGACTACCTCTGTTTGAAACAATCATGGGTGCCAGGAACTGACACAGAAGAGAAGAAAGTGTTAAATAAAGTCATCGTTCTTGAGGAAAAAAAGTGTTCTCTTAGCTTCATACCATTACGATTGAACAACTGAAGGCACATGTATTGTTTTGAAAACTAACCTTTTTTGGCTCACAACCCTAGCTGTCTATGGGGCGTCAGAGATCTCTCAGATTTCATTTAAAATATCCTAATTTGTGTTCCGAATTGAACACAAGGTCTAAGGCTTTTGGAATGATGTGAGGATGAGTAATTAATGAGAGAATTTGTTTTTTTGGGTGAACTATCCCTTTAGGCTGACATTGATTATAATAAAAGCTAAAAAATGTTGTGTTAGACAACAAAATAAGTAATAAGTGTCTCAAATTGTGGTTCTCAAAAATGTATTTATTTATCTACATATTTATTAATTTGAAAAGTAAACCGGGATTTGTAGTGACATACTGTAAGGGATAGAATGTAATGACAAATTAAGTAAATGATTTGCAGATTTGACAGGAGTGACCACATTTAGAAATGTTAAAGTGTGATTTCTGCCACAGACCTTTAAATAAACATGTTTTACCAAAGACTCAGACATTTGTTTTGGAAGTTGTATTTAGAATCCATTTAACCCAATCTGACAGCGCATGTGGTCTGATGCCCTATCACTCTTACAACTGAGCAGTGATGAAGGTGTCAAACACTATGCACGTGCAACCTCAGGACACTCATACATCTGTTTGGGGATTCAACGTACAGACCCAGGCATCACATTGGGTCTCCTCCTCCCCAGAAGCCAAAAGTTGATGAATGCTGTGCTCTATATGGGGCCGGTGAATGTGGCCTAGGCCTAGGCTGCACCACCTGAGTGATGATTCTGTCTTCGACAGAGCGTCTCCAGCATGCCTGACCTGCTGGGAACACAGACGCACTCTGTGCTGCCCCTTCTGTTGCAGTGGCAATTAGAAAGTTCGGCTCAGGGAGTACAAGCCCTGCTCTCATGCTGTCAGCCTGCATTAGAGAGAAGTGCTGGATCCAGGGACACTAGCTCCCCTGTGGATCCCTGCGAGGTCAACACTTTACTGTACAGGACGTGCTACCCCAAATCGGCCTGGTGACTCCACAGCACTCACCTCACACAACGCTTACTGTCAGCCTCAATGTTTATTATTAGCCAAATAAATTTAGCATGCTTAATCCTGGTTGTTTTTGGCACCGTTTTTCACCGCACACCATTACATTCTGTTCTCTCCACTTAAAAAATATTCTTTCTGAATGTCTTGTTTGTCACATATTTGGAAGTTTTACTATGGTAACCTTAATTTAAACCAAAATATGTTGGGGTTAAGTCCGTTCACAACAATGGACATTCCTATCAAAGACTTTACTGTAGATATATATGGATGGTGCACTTACATTATTTAAGTATGGGAGAAAGTGCAATGCAAAATATTTAAAAGTCAGAATAAATGGTCAGCCACTAATTGGTAAAGCCATCGCAACACCACAGCTGCCATTAGAAACAAAGATTGCTTTAGAAATAGTGTTCTAATATGTGATATGGCACACGCATTGTCTGGTGTAGTTAAAAAAATAAGCTTTATTAAAGCTATTTCAGCATATATGAATATAAATTAGTTATTGAGAAACTGATGTTTCCCGTTAAAAGAGGAAACAGCTGCACAAAAAAGATGGCCGACAAGTTAAATGACCTTACATATGGAAACTTTAATAGTTTATTTGTTGTCTGCCCCATAAATGAGCTGTTTAAAGCATCTAAAGAATCTGATCAACCCCAAAGTTTTGTTAAATGTAATCAGATCAAGAGTCTTTGATTTGTTAAAGTTGGAAAAAGGTTAAAGATAATAAGCAGGTAACCTGGTAATACATGAGGGCTTCAGGATTGGGTGTAAAAGTAGCATTTTAGTCTTAGCAAGTAAAGCTGGATCATGGCTCATCACTTTGTGCCAAAAGTCATGTGAGAATTGCCAAACAAATTAAAAATTTAATTTCCTAATGCAAAATTACAACCAATTCAATCATTCACCAACTACTTCATATAATATTGTGAAAAGATTGAGGGAATACAGAGAAATGTAAGTCTTTGTAAGACAAGGCAGGAAAAGTTATCTAAATGTGCTGGACATTTGAGCCCTCAGTCATGTTGTGCTGTTAAATAAAGTCAGATAAGTTCGGCAGTACTTCAGAAAACCACTGCCACTTAGGACAGTCTTTAGCTGCATCAAGAAATGCCATTTGGAGTTTTGCTCCTCATGGTGAAAGCTACACATCAGTTCTGTATTGTGATGCCACAGATTTGAACTAAATCCTCTCAGATTGTGTAAATGTGTGCTGGGATTTGATGAATGTCCAATATAATTTCTTTTTGGAAAAAAAGAGTTGTTATTCTCAAAGACCAAAATGAGCATCCAGATTTTCATGAGCAAAAACTGCAAACGTCTGTCATGGTATGAAGAGCAGCAGAGCAAAGGCATCCGTGACTTGTGCAATACCATTGAAATGGATATTGTGAGAGCACAGAGAGAAATACAGCTATCATGACGTTTATGGTTATTAGATCAAGTCTCATTCTGCATGTGCATCAACAGTGTGGTTTTGTAGACATAGAGTGAATGTGATTGACTGGCCTCCTGCAGTCGAGATCTGTCTCCTATTGAAAATGACAATGGCAACATTTTGTCAGATTGGGAAAAAAAAAATTTTGTAAAAATTTTACAGTTAGTATCCTCAATTTCCAGATGATTAAACATTGTAATTAAAAGGAAAGTTCTCTGCCCCACCATTTTGGAGTACGATGGAGCTATGAAAATTTAAATTTGTTTATATTTACAAAAGACAATTTATTTGCTCACTGAAAACCTTGAAAATCGTTTCTTTGTTAAATAGAATCCATAAATCACATATTCATGATTTAGTTGCACTTTTTTGGACTTGGGGTGGTATTTATCAAAACTTAAATAATTATTTAGGTAGTTATTTCTGAAAAAAAATATTTATTCCCTGAGGTGGATGCTAGATTTGTTAACAGTACATATTTTTTAAAATATAGAGTCCTGAGCACAACAAAGCCACACAGTCCAGTTTTTGACAAAGAGCGTAAATGAGCAACTCTGAACACCCGTGTGACTGAGGCAAGGCTGGCGTCACCCACAGTGCTAGAACTTTGGACAGGAACTCAAATAAAAGTGCCAAGGACTTGACGTCCACACACACAGAGGGTTGTGGTTAACAATGCCCTGTGTGGCACTGCAGGGCAGTTAGGGACCCAAAACAGAGACGTGCTCAAACTCCAGTGCTCTCTCCAAGCCTTCTTTTGTCTCCTTATGAATAATCTATAGTCAAATGTGGTAATCAGACCTTCTAGGCAAGCCTAGTTACAATGCTCATCATTTACCCCCATTAGCAATGCCGTTACCTCATTTCTTGGTTAACTCAAATTGCATGGAAACAAGTCAGCATGGTAAATGGCCTGCCAGCAGTCTGGTCTTGGTCTACAGCAGTACATTATGACAGGGGCAATTACTGTTGGATAGGTGGACTTTGCCATTGTATGCATCCTGCGTGGTCTGTGTGGCACTGTTGAGTGCTAACAGAATATGATGATGATGTCATTATTGTGCAAAGCCACATTTATTGGACATGACATAAACGGAAACACGATCCTCCCCATTCACACACAATTGCACAGACGATGGCACAAAACCACACACATCAACAGACACACATTCAATCAATCAGTCTGCGCAAGATGCTTTACTGCATGATTTACTGGCAATTCATACAAACTTGGCTGTGCCGTAAGCTGTGCCAACTCATTTTTCCAACTGTCTTCATACTGGCTTGCAAAGCTAACACACTTAAATGATGATAATGTGGTTTTTGTGTCACTGGAATATAAAGGAATAAAGGAACTGTGATACGCTTGTTCCTGGTTGCAAAGTACATTCCTTGGATAAAGAAGTCAGTTTAGCATAGCCTTTATATTTTATTATTTAAAAGAATACACTTAAGTGCAAGTTAAATGTTAAGTCTTTAGAAAAAAAGAATTTCATGTTATTTACAAATAAATTAAATTACATTACAAACGTGCAGTTAGTTACTTTTTGACTCGAATCAGTAGAAAGAACAACTGTTTTAAGATATATACCAAAGAAGGCTGTAAAAGTAAATGTGCATTGCTTATTTGTTTGTTTGTTTGTTTTTGTTTCATTTAGAAAGAAAAAACAAAAACATTGAAATTAAAAATTTAAACAAATTAAAGTGGTGGGGACCACATTATGAGGTAAATGCTTTAATTTTGGCCACAATTATTGGTGCCCTTAAAGTTATTATGAGTTAAACATCTCTAAAGTATATTAACATTCATATTTTACCATTTTTAGCATATATGTGACTACGAACGTGAAATCGTACAGTCATGACTTCATGTTTCACAGGCCATAATAATAAATAAAACAAATAATGTAGTTGTAATGTAAAGTGCTTGCAGCAAAAGATGGTTGAGCTCCACAAAATAGTGGCTGTAATAAAATAGCTCAAACTTTGAAAAGTCCCATTTCAACTTTCATTCATTTTCTTTTCGGCTTAGTCCCTTTATTAATCTGGGGTCGCCACAGCGGGATGAACCGCCAACTTATCCAGCATATGTTTTACGCAGCGGATGCCCTTCCAGCTGCAACCCATCACTGGGAAACATTCATACACACTCATACACACACATACACTACGGACAAATTTAGCTCACCCAATTCACCTATACCGCATGTCTTTGGACTTGTGGGGGAAACCGGAGCACCCGGAGGAAACCCACGCGAACACGGGGAGAACATGCAAACTCCACACAGAAATGCCAACTGACCCAGCCGAGGCTCGAACCAGCGACCTTCTTGCTGTGAGGCGAACGTGCTACCCACTGCGCCACCGTGTCGCCCCCATTTCAACTTTTGGACATGATGTATTGTTCTAATGCTCAGAGAGCAGGATAGTTTGGGTGCAAAGACTCTCCGAGGATGCAGAAAAGTGTTAAGGAAGACCAAGAAAAAATTACATTAATTAATTAAATAAATAAATAAATAAATAAAAATGATTTGGCGTATTTAGTTTGTTTACCTGTGTTTAATTTGCACACTAGTGTGTATCAGGTGTGTATGTAACTTGCTCTACATTCTAACCTTTAAAAAGATGTAATAATCTTGTGTACCACTAGAGGGTGCTGTCTTACTTATTTTCATACACTGAAACAGTTCTTGGGCTGAATTAAAAAACACATACTGCCTTACCACTTTTTCTCAATAAAAATCGCAGAAATAGATACAGTAGTATGCTAGTATGCTATTGTGAATTCACAATAAAATGCGATTCCTGAGCATTGTAAGCTGTAGGTTTATTAAAAATGACAGCTCACTGGGTTTGTACCGAAGTTTCAGACAAAATTGTGTTTTGTGGATGATGCAATCTTTTCTGTCAGCTTTCTCTTGCCATAACCTAAAATAATCTCAGACAGGATAGCAGCAGTAACTCTATCTGTGCATCCGAATCAGTTAAAGTGAAATTGCAGGAAAGTTGTTGAAGTTTTAATGATCCTGGCCTGCAGCCTACATGTCTCTGCATGACTGTGTATTGATTATGTGCTTTCCTGCTGATATTCTTCACAGAAAATTGTCAACGGGGCATTTTAACCTTAACACACATTGTTTTTGCCACTGGCCAGTGCCTGCGGAAGCTGTTTGTCTTTCTTTCTTTCTTTCTTTCTTTCTTTCTTTCTTTCTTTCTTTCT
>CAIGQV010016735.1:22299925-22327879 GCA_903798115.1 Danio jaintianensis
TCTTTCTTTCTTTCTTTCTTTCTTTCTTTCTTTCTTTCTTTCTTTCTTTCTTTCTTTCTTTCTTTCTTTCTTTCTTTCTTTTTTATTTACAGTTCCAGAGGTTAAAATATCCCTAAGTCACCTATAAACAAGTGTGCTCTAGAGAGACGATGAAAAATCTAGTTTTAGAAAAACTTCTCATTAGAAATGCAAGAGTAAAACAGCCTCTTTGAGTTGCATTTGCAAAGGAGTGATTCAAAGATGACTCACTGTTTCATATCGTAACATGATCATGAATTTACACTCGCACAAAGATGTATCCACCATCAGGATTACACAAATATAATGACAGAAAAAAAACATTTCACATCTGTGTGCCCACACACTCCTACTTTAAAAATCTAAAATGACAATTGGCTTATTTTTATGTAATATTGCAGTATTAAATGATACGACTGCAGTTCAGTCAATTCTCAATGAAAAAAAAACTAGTTGAAAAGTGATTTAACTGATATCATATACATAAATATCAACACTTTTATGTACATAATTTTTGTTTATGTCATAACGGGGAAGAAAACCTTATCACAATCTTTTAGCTCATGCTTACTGTCATTTTTTGGATTACTTGTATGCTATTAAATATTATTATTTATATTGCATATTATGAAATGTAAAGTTCCGGTCTTTGATGCTTCTTAGGGTCGCATTTACATTGCATGGTTCAAGTGACCCAATTTCTTTCCTCCCATGTGGCAGGTAAAAAAAAAAACACATGAATTCCGATATTCTCATATAGGTTTCAGGTCTCACTATTTTGTGTAAATGAATCTCATATGAATCAAATACATGCATTTGTGTCTGCCATAAAACTGGTGAGATCGAATATTCTCCTGTCAATGCAATCACATGTCAGTGGCACAATGGAGAATTAAGGTTCTCCTCACCTTAAAAGACCAATGTCATCCTGACCTTTAAAGACGAATGAAGTTGGAAGTTGGCAAATTGGAACCAGATATCAAGCAGTGTAATACGCCCCCCTTTTGGGGTGAACTTCTGCTGTGCCATAAAACAGATCTGGCTTAATCTAAATTTAGGAAAATTGACTTTATCTCATGGTGAGAGATAAAGAAATGTACATGTGTAAGGGAATATAATTTGCTGAGCTGAGACACAGCTCTGTTGTTTTATTTATTATTTAAGCATGTTACACATGGGAAAATTCTATTGCTGTTTATTATCACTAACATCAACCCTTTTTTCTGGTGGAAGCAACATTTAATGATGACTTTTTTTTTTTGATGTTTTATTATATATTTATTAAGATATTATAAATATTCATATTATAAATAAATATACACTGTAAAAAAAGATGTCACTGATTCCAACTGTAAAAATGCTACAGTAAAACTTTTGTATTTGTAATAAATTTGTAACCTGCTTAGCAGTAAGTTATAAGTATATATAAGTAAGTAATAACAGTAAATTGACTTTCCCAGAATTCCCTGTATGACACTTCACTTTTTATGCATTTTTTTTGTTGACATCACTATTGTTCTTTTTAGTTTTTGTTTTTCATCATTAGTGATTTACATTAAAGTTTTTCAAACTAATTTTGATAAATAATGTTCATTGCATTATTTTATGTGTGTTATGATGGTGTTTGGTAGTAGTGTGAATGACACTGAGTGCCTTATATAGACCATTTCAATGTGGCGATGTCACTGGCCCTTAAACATTTCCTGCTTGTTACCAAACTATTTAATAACAGTAACAAAAGGCAATTTAATGATATCATAATATTAAAACGGCTGCCATAACATTATTTATCAATATGTGGACCTTTTTGGATTCTTGGAAGCTATGGAAATTCAAAATGTAATACAGGAAATACATAAGGACCATTGTTATTGTTTACATCCCTCAAAATGGTCTATATTAGATAAGCTTTATAGCACTATAAATTAATGAAATACAGTAGTTTACTGTCAAATTTTTACAATTATTTTACAGTTTCTACTGTATTTTTACAGCCTGCCAACTACAACCACAGCTGCCAGTTTTTTTACCTTAAATTTTATAGATTGTCACATGTCACAGATTGTGCTCTAATCTCTGCTGATATGCGCTAGATGTTTTACGTAAAAAGGTAGTTATTGTGTTCCTCTGCTGTGGGTAAAGAGGACTCAGAAAGTGACAGAGCTGCATGAGCTGCATGGGCTGCCAGCTGCTTAGCTGCTTATCAGTCTTGCTCTCCAGTCGCCATTCTGGATAAGACGGGACACTGTTGCTATGGCAGCCGCAGTCCCATTGGGCATGACAGATTCACAGTTTTGATACAGGTTATTATAAGGTGTGTGATAGTATACATTTTGAAATGAAACGTAGTTGTGATTTGTGATGGTTGGGAGGATGTCTGATTCATATACATTGGCTGACCCTTGGATAGCCATTTAAGTGAATTAAGCTGATTTTAGAAACTCTGTGCTATTATGGCTAAGGTGACAGTGGTCCATCTTAAGCTGTTACAGCCTGGTCATGTTATAGGGATTGTTTACACAAAAATGAAAATGTATTCATTATTTACTCACCATCCACTTGTTTCAAACCTGTTTGAGTTTCTTTCTTTTGTTGAACACAAAAGAAGGATGAAAACTGTTGGAAACCAGTAGCCATTGTCATGCATAGCATGCATTGTCATACAAAAATACATTTAAACATTGCTCACAATGTGTTCTTTTGTATTTAATAGAAGAAACAGAACAGGTTTGAAACAAGTGAAGGGTGAGTAAATGACAGAATTGCCTTTTTGGGTGAACTGTTGCTTTAATTTCTCCACAGAATGTGCTTTCAGAAGTTGTGAAATAAAACATGCTTTCCAAATCATGCCCATCCCTTGTGTACGTCTGTAAAAAGAAGTACACATGGGATACTATTTTAGACTACAGATGTTCCCTGAAAGAGAGCTAGCAGCTTAATACTTGCCCTGGTTTGCTCAAAATATCCCTTCATTTAAACATGTCATTTCACACAGTAAAACATATAATTCTAAAATTATGTGAGTAAGCTTAAAGGTGGGATCGGTTTCACAATAATAAACATGCAATAGTTTCCAAGAAATCGTTTTTATCTTGTCTTGTACTAGATAAGGACATATTTGGTTCTTTCCCTCAGTCCTACACTGTAAAAAAAAGATTTTTCTAAGCTATGGTAAAATTAAGAGAGAATATATCAGAGAATATATTATTTCGTAAAATAATTATTCTTATAACTACTGTCTTTTAAAGCATTTACTATTCATTCATCCTCGTTTTATTATTGTCATGACATATTTACATGTAAAAAGGTTTGACACTCCATCCACTGAACACCACTATTTACTGTTGTAACGTCAAAACAGAAGAACCCACATTTTCTGCTTTAAAGAACACAAACATCCTGACACAGCAAAACATAATTTTTTAAGTGAAACAAACAGGAGTCTAGAAAAAGGACCCATTATAAATCAAAGGCCTTTCAGAGAGAGAAACTGAAGCTCCCAGGATCTCCGTGGGCCATGAATAAGTGATTACGAAGGTCTGATGAATAATGAAGGTGGTAAAGCAGAAAGCCGCTGAAATCCTATTGTTCTCAGGTCTGAGGGTCAAAGGTTCAAAACGATCCAAACTATTTGTAATAGTACGTTTACTAACTTATTTTCATTTTGTGAAAAACTCACCACCCCTTTAAACTTGAACAACCCAGGCCAGACTTTGACAAGTTAAAACCAGTCCATGACAGGATCAATCTTAGACCTTTGACCAAGCCATTCACTTAAACCTGGTAGATTATGCACAAACATTCACGCAAAATGTTAACAGAGGTTTGAGTTTGACTATCCAGACTTCATCTAGGTTTATAGGACCTAGATTTACTGTGGTTTTTGTTTGCAGTCGTAAATCTATATGGTCATACATGTACTACAATTCTGCAATATATGCAGTCTATTAGTGTGTGTGTGTATGTGTGTATGTGTGTGTGCGTGTGTGTGTGTGTGTGTGTGTGTGTGTGTGTGTGTGTAATCACTTCTCACACAGCGTTGGGAGTGCTCCTGCAGGTGTAATCTGCAGACCAAAGCAGAGAGCAGTACTGCTTCCGTTGAGCTATTTTTGTTCTGTTCACGCACCCAACCCCGATAATACAACAACACACTGTCTGGCTTATGCTCCTTTAGTCTGCATGTCCTTGGCCAACAGAACTGTGTGCATGCATGTTGGGTGTTGGTTTCCACTAATAGCTGAGGAATAATTAACGTGACCGATCAAATGACAAATGTGAGTTTGAAAAATTCTGCCTCATTTTCTGCTTATGTTTAATCAGAATTTAAGATTGATTTAAAATGTAGAAATTTTGGTCTCAGTCCAAAATATGCTGAATGTATATGTATTCGAAGCCATTTTTCTCTATCTCTCTGCATGGTTTTCTACCAGGAGTAAAAGAAGGCCACAAGCACACTCTAGTCACAGCAAGTGAAAAGTTAGGAACGCCAAGCAGTTTTGGAGCCTCAGGCTTAGGTGTGTGGCTCTGAGAACACGTTTCTTTCCACTTGAATGAAATTAGACAACATCAGCACTTTCGGAGGCAGGCTGAAACACACAACATATCTCTCACTTTCCTTTTCACTTCCTTAAAACACTCACACAGTCAGAGGGATTATCACTTTTTCAAAATCCTGTCTCATCTAACTTGCTCAACATGCCCTCTGAGGGTTTAAATCTTTGGCCTGGGTTAAAGTGGACTTAAATGTACAATACTGCTGTGTTAGCTCCAAGCCTGAAGTCTGAGAAACCCACTCAGGTGTAAAGAATAGGAAAATGGCCTGTCTCCATTGATTAGACCGTCCAGAGGAAATGAATGCTCACATTCAAAGGCACATCCACAGGGGCCATAAAATGTTCCAGGTCTGACAAGGTTGATTGATATCATTAGTCTATTCATTTCGGTTGCTTGTACGTAAATTAATCAAGTATTTATTTTTGTAAAGGAATGTTAGCTTTATAATGAAATAACCAAAGGGAAACAAACAAATCACAAGCAAACATTAGATAACAAATTGGCAGCACAGCGAGCTGCATTACAGTAGTTTAACAGAGGTTGGATGCTCTCGACAAGGCACAGTGAGTGAATCAGTGGTCAATAAACACTACGCTGACATCCCTTCAGAGGTATTGACTGACCCTTCCAAGTTCCGAATTGCATTTTATGGCCATAACATTTTTGATTGAATTATCTGATTTGCTGTTTATGGTACGAGTTCAACCCTGTCACAGTACAGAGAATCTGATGCAAGATATGTCAATCAATCTTAATCAGAGTAAATCAGACCAACATTACAGCTTTACATCAACATATGTCTTCACTCGTGACAAACTGTATATAGCATCTATCATGACTAAGGCGCACTCCGAACTCAAAGTAAATAAAATATAAGCTGGATTTTACCAGGAAAATAGCTTCAAAGTTTTAACCAGAAAAGCTTTGTTGTTCTGTGCATGACTCGTGAAGTGGATATTCAGTGCGAGAACAAAACTGTCATTGTGCTCCTGCACAGTGTGTCTTGTTGCATTGCGTTTGGTGTGTGTGTCTGTGTGTGTTATTGTTCATCCTCTTGCGCTGTGACTCTCTGCTGCCAGGCCAAAGCAGAAGTTCTCACATGGCCAAAGCCTTTAGTCACATGGCCTGAGCATGTGCCACGCAGCGCTAGCAGTCAGTGCACACCAACACTAAAGCTTCTCCCCTTTAACACAGATAAAGGACAGTTTAAAAAAGAACAGGAGAAGGACTGAGACCTGCGGCCAAAAGCTTGAAGATTTTAATTGAAACCGAGAACATGAAAAAAAGACTGCAGGGGAATCGATGTGAGGAAACTGAGGAAGGTCAAAGGAGAAGAGAGAGAAAGAGAGAGAGAGAGAGAGAGAGAGAGAGAGAGAGATGAATTGCATGGTCATCTTCCCAGCTGTCCCTGTACATACACTGACATCGGCTTAGCTTTAAGCTACACATCAGGACAGACCGAAAGGGAGGGAGGGAGAGGGAAGAGTGTGTGTGTGCATATCCTTGTGTTTTGTTAGTGTAACAGTGGAGAAACAAGAGGGAGGGGTCCTGTCCCAGCTGTTGCAGTGTTTGCACATGGTTTATGACACTGCAGTAGGCATAGCTCAATCCCTCCTCTAACACTGCTCACCGTTCACCCATCATGGGTCTAAAATGTGCTGAGGGTCAAATGGGGACTATTAAATTTGGGTTGAAGAGCTTCTGAATGAGTAATATGTCTTATATCTTCTAAGTAATATGCTCTTATAATACCACTCTGAAGTCACATCTTAATTTAGCTCATTTTTGCATTTTAAGAAATTTGTGAAACATTCTTGATTTTTGAAATCATATACTTCACATCTTTAACCTTGAGGGATACTGCATACAACATGTAACCCCCATTTCAAACCAATGTCAGCGTGAGTAATACTGTTGCCATGGAGAGATATTAATTGCTTCAGAAATCCATGCATGCAACATTACAATAGCAACAGAAATTTTTGTGACACCTTAAGCTTGCATTCTTTTGACAAATCTGAATGTTGGGTCACATCCTGCTCTTAAATCTTTTAACAGAATGTGAAATAACACAAAACTGAATGCATCAATTGGGGTGATGTCTAGCAGATGACTACAATGCAGATGTGTGAGACAGAAAAACATTGTAAGCTACAAGTGAAGCTAGTTGTCTTTTTAATCCTCTGAGCAGCCCCCTCTCTGTACTTGTCCTTCTGCAAGATGACCTTGTGCGCGGTATCTTGTGACAGACCCACAGACAGACTGATGAAAGGAAGGACCACAAATGGTTATTCAGGTCCTGGCTCTGCCTGGTTTCTGGGAAACAGAAAGTGAGTGATGTCAATGATGGATGCATTTTAAACACGGCTGTTTATGGCTGCTTTGATTTGCCTCTTTTTAAATACATGCCATGAAAGAGGTATTACTATATTCTCAGTCACAATGCAATTGCTTAGTTAGTGGACAACGTATATATATATATATACAGGGCAGGCCTGAAAATCAACACTATTTATATTATTACTTTTAATCTCCAGCCTCTGCAGTCTTTAGCATGTTTACCACATTCTGCAGTGTGAGCTTCCTAATGCACAAATGTAATAATGTTGTAAATAATGTTCATTATCTTGCAGAAGCAAAATATTTTCCTTCATAAGCCGCCCTCAGTGTATCTTTAAGATCCCAGGGTGTTCCTTTTGTTATTAGCTGTAATTTTGCATGATGTTTTGACCCTCACAATGCCAATAGCTGTTGATTTGCATTTTATGAATTACGAAGGCAACAGTTTCATTTAAGAATCTCCTTTAATACTCTACTAAAGGAAAAAAGGCAACAAAAAACACATACGTCTGTTATGCATCTAGAATTGTTTAGATAAACATGCAACATATGCTAAAGCAGCACATATGTGGTTAAATTTGAACAAAGTGTAAAAAGTTGTCCTTATTTATTCCCATTTTGGTAGACAGACCAAATATCACATATATGAGTCAGTGTACATTAATTAAAACTGTAACATATAGACAAAACGATTCGCTTAAAACAGCCATCCAGCAAATGACATCCACTGTTATAATTCAATGCTGCAGAGAAATGGATTGATTTTATCTGGTCCAGGCATGAATAGTCAAGCACTAAAACTCGATTATAGGCTGAAAATAGTAGCAGCTTACTTTAATGGGATTGCAGGCTGCAGTGAGCAGCAGAACTGGCCTACTGAAGGCATCCATGAGCCTCTAAACCCATCATTAAAAAGCTATAGACTGTGCCTGCCCATAAGTAAAAGCAGTGTGTGCAGACTGAATGAATGTGAAGAAAAACAAGGCAGGAATCTGTACCGTCATCAGACATTACTCTATAAAACCTGACAGCAAATGTTTATTTTTCATCCAGTCAAGCATGCTTTTTTTTTCAAGCCAAGAAAATGCTTAAGATAATCAAAAAATTATTTCTATCTCAACTGCTTTTCCTGTTCAAACCATTACCAATGTGATAATGACAAAGAGGCGGATCGTTTAATTTACAGACCATTTAAAGACATGTTGGTTCGTTACAGGCAGTCAGTATTAATTCTATATATTATGTATTATTAATTACAGTGTTGTTTAAGAATGTGATCAATGTCTATCTAAGACACAGCATGCAGACTGCAAATATTTAAACATTTCAAGCCGGTCGTATAAGGTATTTACATTCAGGGCAGGTACAGTCACCCTTCTCTCCATGATAGAAAGTAACTGGTTGAGAAGGAGGTGTGGTTGAGATTCTCATGTCCAATCCAATACCGCGTATACCCAAACTTGGGCGGAGATTCTACTATACAAGGGCGGGGTTAAAGACGGAAGTGCAACTGGATTGGTCGGTCGCTTGTAACGCTCACAAACCATGGTCATCTGCAGCCTGTCCTTGCAACTTGGAAACGTAAGAAAACCTGTATCATTCTCTATGTTGATTCTGAACAATCTTTAGCAAATCCAGCCAAAACGCGTCGAGTGTAAATTGTTGCCCGACGATGACGCGTGATCGTTTTTATCCGCTGTCTTGATTATAACGCCGACTGCGATGCACGGTGTCATTAAGCAACCAGAACACGAACGCTGGCGTTTGCAGTGAGAGATCTAAAATAATCTAGCGTTGCATATGAAGCAAATGTATCAGAAATTCACCGAGTGTCTTTTGGCATCGCACCCGTTGGATTTAATCGACGAGACACTGTAAATTTGAGATTTTATAAGGTAAAATTTGTACCGAGGGGGACACTACCCCTATCGCACATAGACTGAAACGTCATCAACATTTTCCTGTATTTAAATGGTTGAGAGAGAGGAGGTCATTGCTGAAATAAGGAAGAACGCCGGTAGGTCATTTGCTTTTACTTGAAACATTTGCGATGACAATGGTTTGAAAATGCGTGCGTGAAAATCCTCCATCAGCGGGCGTGCTGAATTATTAGATAAGGTGGCCTGTGTCATGATGGTTTGTCGTGATGTGTTTAAAGACGACCCCGTTTTGCTTTGTAGAAATGTTGTCGATGAAATCAACGGTGCACTCCCCACGGCGTTTCTCATTGCAGCGTGTTTTTCCTCCTTTATTCCATGAATATTGATTGCAAAGTACATGAATCCATTATTTAACTGTGTTGCATGTGAATGATGGCCACAGATGTAAGTGTAATGATGAATAGAATATGCAGATAATGGTTGAATAATTTGATTCAAGCTTTTTTCTCTCACACACAAGGGTATTGAGACAAACTGAGGGAATTACGCACAAGTGAAGATTTACCTGATTAGGCTATATAAATGGGGGATTACGGCTTCCTGGTTAAAAACAACACTGCAAACAAATCAGTTTTCCCAGTAAGAATCCATCCACACCTGCAACATACGGTCCACCACCAGACCGCTCCACCAAGCCCCCCTGCTTTCATCAGCAACAACAACACTACCAATGGTGGAAGTGTTGGGTCTGCTTGGCTCTTTCCAGCTGTGACGACCCACTCTAACATGCAAGATGATATTTTGGAGTCTGAGATGTCCAAGGCTCCCCAGTTGCAACAAGAGAGTCAGGAAGGACAAGATAAGCAAACGCTCGCTCCACCAGGTCACCAAGAAGCACCAGGACTCATATCTGAGTTGGACAACGCCATGCCAGAGGAGAGTCAGCTGGAGAAGGGTACCATGGAGAATGCTAATGGAAAAGAGACGCTGCGGCTTGAATCTCCAGTGTTATCAGGGTTTGATTACCAGGAGACGACTGGAATTGGTACTCTGGCACAATCCAGTAGCTCTTCATCATCGTCCCTTACTGGCTTCAGCAGTTGGTCCACTGCTATACCCCCCAATCCCTCCACCTTGATTGAAGAGGTTGGCTTTTTCAATCAGGCTGCTACTACTAACAATGCTCCTCCTCCGCTGCTATTTCAAAGTTTCTCTCATCACACTAGCACAGGATTTGGGGGGAATTTCTCCCACCAGATTGGGCCTCTATCTCAACACCATCCAACTCCTCATCCCCACTTCCAGCATCCTCATAATCAACACCGCAGGTCCTCTGCCAGCCCTCATCCACCTCCCTTCTCCCACCGCAGTGCTGCTTTCAACCAGTTGCCCCATCAGGGGAATAACCTAAGCAAGCCTCCGTCCCCTTGGGGAAGCTATCAGAGCCCCTCTTCCACCCCATCTTCGACTTCTTGGAGCCCAGGTGGAGGGTATGGAGGCTGGGGTAGCTCTCAGGGACGGGAATATCGCAGAGGAGGGGTCAATCCCCTCAACTCGATCTCACCTTTAAAGAAGTCTTTCCCAAACAACCAGACCCAAACACAGAAGTATCCCCGCAACAACTCTGGCTTCAACACTAAACCCTGGATGGAGGATACCATAAACCGCAACGAAAGCATCTTTCCATTTCAGGTAACTAAAACTTGATCTTTGCTAACTGTGTGCTGTTGACTATTTTGATGGAGGAGCATTGTTTAGATGTAATATGGTTGCAAAAATGTCTTTGTGTGTGTATTGGGGATGAGATGAGATCCCCAATACACAATATTCTTTTCTTTTTGCATTTGCTCCCTTTGGCCTAATCTGATAGTGACAGAGCGCTCATGTGGCCTGTTTGTTAGATAATATAGCTGTGATAGATCAAAGCTTAGATGAGTAAAGCTGTGCTGTTGCTCCACTTCTGGAAGCTGTGAATGTCACTGATATAAAAAGACATGGATGAGTGAGTCAAAGTCAGGGGATGGCACACAGCTCAGGCAACAGGAGCCGAACTGGAAATTTTGATTCTCCTTTAACCACTTATGTCAGCGCAATTATCAGTTATTCCAGATATGAACTTTTTCATAAATACCAGGAACTTTTCAAAATGCAGTCAAAGAGGCCTTTCTTACTGCCCCTGTGTCTGACATAGATTTCAAAACAGTGGAAGACCAACAGATTATTTGATAATATCTTGTGATTTGAATGTTTTCTGCTTTTAGGACATAATTTCCGACCTATCTAACAATTGTGTTATTGTTGTAATTTTTTATTGTTATATTGCAAGTGTTATTGATATAATTTACCTGTTACCAGTAAACTGAACTGCATTGTTATATCCTTTGGTACACAGCAAGATTATGTTCCTGCTCAAACCACGGTGGTAACTGTGAAAACACTCACTGTTTCACATGCTCAGAGTGTCCTCCCAGTTCAGTTTGCTGCCTAATACCAAGAACAAACCTTGTATTGTGTTTGAAAGGCTTTTTCTCTTGGTAAGCACAGGGCTGTTGTGCTAAAACTCCCAGGGGCAATAGTGCATTTCATCAAAATAAAGGATTTTGTAGTCAATCCAGGTTATGAAGGCACCCTAAATCAGGTGACCACTGTAGAAATTGTTTGTTTTGCAAACAAACAATGTTACACAGAAAATGAACTCTTTCTTTAGGTGTGTAGGCTTAGTGAGCCTTCCTTGATGATTTCATTTATCGAATGGCACTGGTAATGTACATGTCAAACTGTGCCAAGTAGTCTCGAGTAGGATTGAAGGGATCGCATGAACAAGCTAGATGCAGGTTTAACTGATACTGATATTCAAGTTCTAAACAAAGTTATATGATTATGCCAGCAAACAGTTTCCAAAACACCATGTTGTTTCTTAAAAAGGTCTTTGTCTGTTTTGCAAAATCTGTTTATTTCTTAAGACTGAATGATAGGGTCTGATCACATTTTCCTTGTCACTTTTGCAGGAGCGTAGCCGGTCTTTTGATGGTTTCAGCATGCACTCTCTAGAGAACTCTCTAATCGACATCATGAGAGCCGAACAGGATTCTTTGAAAGGTAATTTGGTAGTAATCCTTGCGTGTCCTGCTTTGCATGAGTGTAAAAGATTGTTTATTCAAGATGGATAATTTATTATTATTATTATTATTTTACAAGTAAACATCGCATTTGATGATTAATCAATTGAATTTTTAGGCATGGCACAGTAACCTTTTGTTATAGAGTAAATGAGTGCTATATATGTAAATATATTTTATGCATCCTGTATCCAAATGTTGCTTTGGCTTTATTCTTATTTATTAGCTGGATTTAGATTAGTTTTTTCAGTGCCCCTTTGATGATTTCAGTTTAGATCCACTATGCAATCTCATTTCAAACACAATAGTTTTAGTGTTTGTTCTCTTAATGCGTGTATTCTATGCAGTACTCAATTTATATATGCTATATTTGTATCATATTTGCTGTATCACATGCTTGATTTACTGCCAAATAGAAACTGAAACGCAAACTACTGTAACCTTTTGCTGCATTTAAGTAACATATACATCTCCACATTATAAGTTTTTTCCACATATAAATTTATTGATGCCATAGGATGAGTGTTTCAGAAAGCAGAGCCACAGATGTGCATGAAGCATGGAAATGCTCTCTCAATATATCACCTAAGCTCCCTTCAGGATTTGAAGGTTAATCTAGGACAAACAGTGAAGAGTTTGACATGTAGTTTCTGTACAGACCTGGTTTGGTTTTTCCACATAGATATATATGCTAATGTATATATTTTAGTAACTGTGAAGCATTATGTTAATGATGCTTAATAAAATTGAAGATAATTATTTATTTAAACAGAAAATATGTGGTAAACCAAATTATATTGTATTTATTTCTTGTTCAGAGTGTGACAGCGGTTACCATAAGCTTTTCAATACTTGTGGTCTTAAATGTATATGATTGTATTGTCCATTTTAATAATGATAATCAATTTTACCAACAGTGTCTGGTAGCATCTGATAGCAATTTCTAAGTGTTTCCTAATAAGACAAGTTTATTTTGTCTTATTTGACATGCAGCAAGGAATTATGGGAGGCGACGAGGTAAAGATCTCGGAATCATATGTAAACCTTTGATCTGTTGGTTCATGTAATTTATTTTCAAGTTACAGCATGCCTTATGTTAAATTGTGTTGGTTGCCAGGCAGGGTTTTTGTACTCTTGTTGTGTTTCGAATCTTTGCTTGCTCATTGTATTCAAATGAGGAAGTGTATTAATTACACTGAATAGATTTTGGGGCTATTTTGTGGCAGGTCACTCATCATTGTTTCCCATGGAGGATGAGCGGAGTTATGGAGAAGATGAGAGGTCTGATCAGGGTCTGAGTGGACTGGGCTCACCACACAGTTTCCCTCACCAGAATGGTGAACGCATAGAGCGATATTCTCGCAAGGTCTTTGTTGGTGGTTTACCTCCGGACATAGACGAAGGTATTAAGACATAAAAGGTGTTTGATGCCCTCTGAGTTCCACATTGTACAATCCAGTCATACAAATAAATTGGCTTAAAAACAAAGTAACATCAGAGAATTAAGCAGTGTTTTACTCAGTCAAAATACATTGACTTTTTTTTTGGAATATTAAACTGCAAAAAGGCTATTTAAATATGAAGTGTGCATGTAAATGGTGAGGTTTCGCTTACTATATCCATATTCAAGCATGTTTGATGCTTTTAGCATTTTTACCATCTGTCGTCTGCCTTTATGAAGAGATGAATGCACTGAACATGTACTGCTCTGACTGTCACTTTTATTTGGCATTTTATGTAAAACAAACTTCATTACAACAGCCTATCAAAGTAATTTAGTTTTTTTAATTTTATATTAAAGATTTACTTCTCAAAGTAGTAGTACAAGAATTTAACTGGAATAATAGAGAATAAAAAAAAAAGAGCTTACTTCATAGGGTTATTACAGTTTTAATAAATTGTCAAATTGATTGTCATGTTTTGAATTAACTGGAAATTATTACTGTTTATTTTAACCAATTAAAATGAGTCTAGAAAAAGTTTAACCAGGGAAATAAAAATCTGTAAAAAAGAAAAAAACAAATAAACAACAAAGCAAGCTGAATTTGGGGAGAAAATAGACCTGATTTCCTAGTGCCCTAATATATATTTAATATTTATTTATTTATATTTTATCATGTGCATCAACCAAAACAAATTCTTCATATGTATTGTGTGTGCAATTTCAGATGAGATTACTGCCAGTTTCCGACGCTTTGGACATTTGTTTGTGGACTGGCCCCATAAGGCAGAAAGCAAATCTTATTTTCCACCTAAAGGTGAGTTTCAGAATCATTTGCAAGGACTGTACACTGAATAAGAAATGAGTCATGCAGACATCAGCTTCTTTTGTTTCAGTTCAATTCTGTACTGCTAAGTGGGTGTGTAGATGGCAAACCCATTGTTTAAAGCTGAACTCAAGATGAATATCACCACTGGAAAAGCTGCAGGTCAAGGTTATTGAGAGTGACTGGTTGCTTTTTTTGCCTACATACCCTCAGTGAACCTGTTGTCTTTCAGGTTATGCGTTCCTCCTGTTTCAAGATGAGAGCTCAGTCCAGGCACTGATCGACGCCTGTATGGAAGAGGATGGGAAGCTCTATCTCTGTGTCTCTAGCCCTACAATCAAAGATAAACCAGTAAGATCCAAATCTGAAGACTGTATATCATCAGCATTTGTGATGAGCCGCCAAAAAAAGAGCAATAACAATTCCCAAATTCAGTTCAATTTTTACAGCAGAAACAAATGCTATTTCATTGGCTTTGGAAAGTTTATTTTAATTACAGATTCAAAGTCATGCCTTCATGGTTTTTAGTAATTATTATCTGGAACTAGTAAAGATTTATCACACACTTCTGAAATTTTAATATCTGGTATTATTGAGACGCTGTGAAATCACAGGGAATGAGGAAGCAGACTTTCCTGTAAAAGAAGCACTATTGACAAACCCCAAAATTTGTCCAGTACCTCCTTTGAACCTAAAACCAACTATTTGTTAAGACAATAATAATAAAATGACAAAGAGAATGGGATCTACGTACAGGAAAAAAACTCTGGTCACGTCAGGATGACACGCATTGTGAGAAACTTATTTTATCCGGTTCATTCTTTTGAAGCTATTATTAACATTGTTAATCCAAATACAGTTTAGAGTTTTTAGCTAAATAAATTGTAAAACCTTAATTTCTTTCTATATCATTCCTTTTTTATGCCATGAAAATGGCCATAAAACAAAAAAACAAACCACCAGTAAGATATTAAAAGCAGTTTTAAAGTTAGAAATAAACTTTTATTTAAAAGTTATGAAATAACTCTATTTTTATGACATTTTACTGATATTTGCTGTATAAAAAAAATGGTAAACCAATGGTTTTATGTTTGTGTGTCTTTAGGTCCAGATACGACCCTGGAATTTGAACGACAGTGATTTTGTGATGGATGGCTCTCAGCCCCTTGACCCCAGAAAAACAATCTTTGTTGGGGGAGTTCCACGACCTCTACGAGCTGGTTTGTTTGGCTTCCAGATATTTCCAGGAACTGTCAAAAAATTTTCTTTTAAGCTAACACAGTAAATCCAATCTGTTTTTGCAGACCGTCTGTAGTCTAGTACATTTGAGTGTATACATGTTGTTGTATAATGATTTTTGCATTATGCACTTGAAATTGTTTTGGGAGACATTTTAAATGTGATTCTTCCACTTATTATAATAATTATTTTCAATTGTTGTTTTTCATATTACAGTGGAGCTGGCGATGATTATGGACAGACTGTATGGCGGGGTGTGCTATGCTGGCATTGACACGGACCCTGAGCTGAAGTATCCTAAAGGGGCTGGACGGGTGGCCTTCTCCAATCAGCAGAGCTACATTGCTGCTATCAGCGCTCGCTTTGTGCAACTGCAACATGGAGAGATCGATAAACGGGTGAGATTGGGGTTTTGAGCAATGTAGTTTATGCAAACTGATATAGTCAAGCCCATTTTGCTTAGCTTCAGCTAGTTCTTCCTTATATCAAATATCAGCACCATGTACTGCAGAGCTGTTCACCTGATGCAGTCATTTTTGAGTCGCTCTGTGCGATCAAATTGTTCAGTCTAGTTTTTGTAAAGTGGTCAGCATTTATTGCTCTGCAATCCATATTCAAATGGGTTTGTCTGGTTCCTAAGGTTACTTTATTTAAATGAAGCCACAGAATGGTGGTTTAGTTTTGTTCATTTGTTACTTTTTGAATAATTACTCTTTACAGGTGCTAAAAACAGGCATGTTCTTCTGTAAATTACAATAATTTCATAATGCATAACAATTCTTTTTGTTTAAATTAGGAGTGTCAAACTTAAATTTGTTTGAGGGCAAAATCTGAGAAAGTGTCCCCATGTACTGGCTGAATTTGTTAATCTTTAGTTTGCTCACAGTGTCATTATTATTATTATTATTAATATTATTATCTAATTTTAGGATGTGGTTTGATGGCAGAGCAGAACAAAAATGGATAACGTTAGTATTAGTATTTAAATACAATTTCTTTAACTGTTACAAAATCATTTGTGATCATGCTGTTAAAACAAGAGAATGTTCAGTTTTGTACGTGTGGCATTATAGTGTCACTAACTGCATTTTAATAGGCTTCATATAGCGAATGTTCATTGACTGGATGTGCATCTTGCTTGCACATTGCTAAAACCACAATTATTATATTATGGTAGGCATTATTATAGCAGACATTGTTGCATATTCCAATCTCCTTTTTAAGTTGAGACTTAAAATATTGTAGTGAATGCATTTTAATTTTTTATATTTATATTTTTGTTTGAATCATTCCATGGGAAATTTTAGATGCCTTTTGTAGGCAGTATGTTTGACACCCCTGGTTTAAATGGTTTATGGTCTTCATTCTTTTGTTCTTCATGGTCAGGACTGGACTACCTCTGCATTTTTGCTAAGCTAAAAGTGTCTGCCTTTTCCAGGTGGAAGTAAAGCCATATGTACTGGATGACCAGCTGTGTGATGAGTGTCAGGGCACGCGTTGTGGGGGCAAGTTCGCTCCGTTCTTCTGTGCTAATGTCACTTGTCTTCAATACTACTGTGAATACTGCTGGGCAGCCATTCACTCGCGTGCCGGACGTGAGTTTCACAAGCCTCTAGTGAAGGAGGGAGGAGACCGGCCTCGCCACATCTCCTTCCGCTGGAACTGATCCGGGACGTCAAGGCTGTGCTATTCGTATACATGCACTTTTCATTTTGCTAAGTCCTTTTTATTTCGAGTTCTTTTTTTAAGTATAAAAATTTTATTTATTCTTAAGTTTTAAAAAAAAAATTTTGCAGAAGAGAATGCTAAAAGAAAATGGTGTAATCCTGATTTTTGTTGAAAAGCTACATTGGTGCGCATGAAGACTTGAATGCATTAGATTTAAAAATATAGATGTTTAGCCTGACTTGACTCTGAATTACTGTTCTATCTTTATTCTCTCGGAGCCTCATCTTATGTTCGTAATGGGTCACATTTTCACTTGAAGGCTATTCACGAAGAGGCTGGAAATGTAAGGATTCAAGCCTCGTTCATATGACTTTAATGTTGAGGTTTGCTATTTCAATGACTAATCTTAAATGGTTGCATGGCAAATATGGAATCTTCTAGTTACTCCTTTCAAACAAACGCATAGTAGCAGCTTGCAAAAGACCACAAGCTATCGTACGAATGATATAAAACAACATTTTTTTCTTTTCTTTAAGGGGTCTATTCAGGAATGATGATGTGGACTGGCTCTAACATGCAGATCATTGTGATTTAGCAGGAAAATTATGTAGTTGTCAAAATCCTTTAGAGGTTGTTATTCTAAATGCTCAGACACAGGCTTTCCAGTCTTGAAGCAGTATATACAGATTGCTATTAAACTACATCCACGTTACCTATAATGTAATCAAGCATATACGACCTGAGGCAGGTTAAAGGACAGTAGAGATGCAGTGATAAAAGATGTGACAGTATGTTGTGCTTCATGCGCAGAATTTTAGTCAGGCAAACCAAAGATGAGCCTTAGAGATATCCTACTGTCTGTAACACGATAAAGATTATATAAATATAATATATATATATATATACACACACACGATAGTAAGTTTAAAAACGTAATTGGTTTGATGGATTAAAAACAGAATTCTATTAACTTAGGTATTTATGATTCTTGTAATGGTTATGGCAGTAACTTTGGCTCATTTGTCAGGGATTTTGTGCTAAAAGCTAACTCAGTGTCGTAGTATTTGCTAATGAGAAATTACCTTGTGTTGCATTGATGATAGTGTTTTACTGCATGGGTTTTGCCATGGGTTCATTGGTGTTCTAACTGAGCATTGCAGTAGCTGAGCACATTTCAAAGAATTTGAAAAACGAATATTATTTTTTACATGGTCTGCTGATTTTTGTACTGTGTTTTATAGCTAATTATTTTGTCATGGACGTAAAACCATTATGCACTACTTTTCTAAATATTGTTTTTCAAGTCACTTTTTTCCACAAATGGAAAGTCCTTTTGTGATAACTTTTTTTTTTCACTTGTTGAATATAGATTTTGTACCTTTTGTTACTAAGAGATCTGGTTATAACGCAAGCATACCTTAAAGAGGAAAAAAAGCAAAGAAAAGAAAATGCAAATATAATTTTGTTTAGGTTTTTATGTATTTACGTGATGAAATCCCTAGATTGTCGCATTATATATAAATATATATTTAGGTGACTGTATTGTTGAAACTAATATCTAATATTTGCAAAATGCAAACAGTGTTCATTTCTGTCTTAATGGGCAAAGTAAATAATCTAGCATGACACAAATTCCTTCAAATGTGTGGTACATGTAGAAAAATAAATGTATACCTATCTGGTACCTACCCATTATCGGTTATGAGAATGACGATAATCCCTCATTATTGGCTTTAGAAAATAATTAACAATGTAAATTAGAGTAATGTTAGGATGCACCTTGTATCACAATAATGAATGTTCCATATTAAAAATATTAATGTTTACTGTTGTGTATAATTCAAAGAGGCAACAAGGTTAAATTAATTCATTAGGTACGCATGAGCTAAATCTAAGTTATGGTTTAACTTGTTTTAATAGTAGTTTCATTTCAAACCTTTTGCCATGTTGTGGGAAACATTTAGCCACATTTTCAGTTGTGTACCTTCCCCATGCACAAACCGTGCGTTACTGCATTTACTAGTTGACAAAAAAAAAGCATACAAGAGGGTGATTAGTCATGTACTGATTCAGGGTTTACTTGAAAACACTTTCAAAATATTGACAGTGAGATCTGTGCAATACTTTTTCCCCAGAGACATACTTTAAATATAATCTACTTCTACATCTCACCTCACGAACCCTCCTTTAACCATTTTCTCTGATTTATACCGTAAAAAGAAAATACTACTTAATATATATATATATATATAGGTGTTTTTACTTTTATGTATTCACATATTTTCCTACTTGAGTTCATGCTACTGTGATTACAAACTATGTAAATATTAAGTGAATAATGTTTTGACCATTTACTGATATATTTTTAATTGGAATGTAATAATTGTCATTTTGATTATAGTTTTTGATCAGTACACTTAGATTTTCTAGTTTTAATAATCACTATATTGTGCTTCATGTCTACAGAAGGATAAGAAAAAAAATCAGAAAATTATCTGTGTAACTGCTTATTTAAATTTACATAGTTTATAACTGTGTATGGGAAGGTGTATTTATCAATAGATTTTTATAAGAGGAATAATTTTTTTGCTATGTCATTTCTAAGTTTTAATTTTTATATTTTAAATCCATATGGAGTTATGTAAAGAGAAAAAATATCATTTTATAGTTGGGTTAGTCATACATGTGCTTTGGTAGTTGAGTCTTGATTATTTGCAGTTAAATATTTATAACAGAATGCTTAAAGTATTTGTAATGTGAAATGTTGAATGAATAAACTTGATTGCAGGAAATGATGTTGGTCTTGTCTCATCCGTTAAAATGAATGAAACACATGAAAGAAAATTGTATCTGTAATTAATGTTTATTTAACTCAACCTTCAAAAGTGTAAGGCATCATCTTTTGATAGAGCGCAGTTGGAAATGCATTAAGCTTCTGGCACGTTGTTTGAGAACGGGGTCAAACCTATTTTTAGCTTGTTTGATGCAGCGTGCAAAGACAGCATTATGATTATGAGGAGGACAAAACGGTGAGACCTTGATTATTCTGGAATTACTGAGATTGACTACTGTTTGTACTATAACTTCTATACTACTATAAGAGCATATTAATGGATCTTTTATAAAGGCATGCATGATTTATCCACATTAGGACATCTGACGTATTACTGGCAGCCCCTTGTGCTATAATGAACATTTTTATATGTTTGTGAATATATATATATTGATTTTATATCAGATCTTTTTTTTTAATGCAGGCACAGTAGGCCGCTTTCACATGATTATTGCAGATGCAAAAAGCGCCCTCTGGCGGGACGTTTGTTAATTGAACAAAACAGGTAGACCTCCATTTATAATTATTTTTTATGACCAGATTTATTATATTTTGTGTAGTTTATTCATTCATTCATTCATTTTCTTTTCGGCTTAGTCCCTTTATTAATCTGGGGTCGCCACAGCGGAATGAACTGCCAAATTATCCAGCATATGTTTTACGTAGCGGATGCCCTTCCAGCCGCAACCCATCACTGGGAAACATCCATACACACTCATTCACACACATACAATATGGACAATTTAGCTTACCCAATTCACCTATACCACGTCTTTGGACTTATGTGGAAAACCGGAGCACCCAGAGGAAACCCATGCAAACACGGGGAGAACATGCAAACTCCACACAGAAATGCCAACTGACCCAGCCAGGGCTCGAACCAGTGTCCTTCTTGCTGTGAGGCGATTGTGCTACCCACTGTGCCACCGTGCTGCCCTGTGTAGTTTATGTTGATGTTTTAAAATGTTAATTTTATAGAAATTGTCTGTATTACGATTATAATAATCAAAATAACATTTTATTATTTATCTGGACGGATTTTTACATTTTTTCATGTAGACCTAAATGTGAAATATTTGATATGTGATTTTATTTTTCATAAATAAATCAACCTATTTCATAATTCATGTAGGTATTTACATCAATTTTCATCGAGAACCCCTTAACTAAAAGGGAACTGATTGAATGGTGAAAGGTGCATTGTGTTAAGATATCAAAAATGTGTTAAAAAAAAGAGGTTTTTTTCATTATTCATCCGTGTCTTCACAAAGCCTTAAAACATACAACTGGAGCCATATTTGATTTAAAGGGCACCTATGAAGAAAATCATCTTTTTTAAGCTGTTTGGACAGAACTGTGTGTAGGTATAGTGTGTCCACAGTCATATTGGGGTGATATAAAGACAATAAGTCTCTTTTTTAAAATTTCCTGACGTTAAAATAGCATCCAAATCCCTCCCATTTTGAGGCCGACCGCAACTTGACGTAGGAGTGCGGTTTCCCCGCCCACCGAATTGATTGACAGCTGCATATTAACATGTCTCTGTAGTAACACGTATAATCATATCAACAAGACAGGACGTGCGCAAAGCAACCGGGAATAAAAGATCTGTTCAGTTTGCTAGGATCAATCATCATCAAATGTGATCAAGAGTGAGTTTTACAAGTTTAACACGTTTTTAAAACAGTGCATGTTTGTAATGAATTACAGCGATTTACTTCAGCTTTACTTCATCATCACAGCCGCGTGTCAGTACAATTATAAAAGAAGACGCTTCAATCCCGGTTTGTGGACATTAAATCAGGTTTATTTTGTACATTACCATAACGGATATCCATACAGCAGTGGATATTAATGTGTATCCTGTCACATTTGCCGTGCAAAAACAGTGCAAAGCTAAACGCGCGCGTGTGTGCGTGCGTGAACTTTGTAATGACAATGTGTGTGACTCATCATTGCAACTCCACAACAGATACATCAAATAATCATTGGGAAAGTTCTTACTGTAATATTTCTCACAAATGTTACGCGAGATCTGCTTCCTTCATGTCTGTCTGTTAACTGAGGCAGCCGAGGGCGGAGATTGAGGACCACTGACAGGCACGTGGGAACGGTGGGCGGGAAGGACTAGCATTAAAGGCACAGTCCACCAAAACAGCTACAAGATGCTAAGAGCTAAAAATGACAAACTTCTGAAAGGTATAATAAATAATCTGATGGCTGTTTTGAGCTGAAACTTTACAGACACATTCTGGAGACACAAAAGACTTTATATTAAATCTGGAAAAAGGGGTAAACTATGTGCCCTTTAAAATCGAATGGCCCATTATGTAAATGAACAATGGAATCAGAAGCAGAAACAAAATGAAAGCAAAACAATCCATTGCGTACATATTTTGTTTGTTCCACAAATTAGTCATGGAACTGAAACACTTAATATAATATTTATCCTATATAATATTTGAAAACATTCTTAAAAATATATTGTTAATTAATGAACTGTTATTTTCGCATTAACTACTCCTTTAAGGGCCTACATTAGTTGTTCTTTGCCGCCATTTTCATACATGATTGTACCGTTGATGAATTCGCGACCTCTCGGTAAGAAACCTCTCTTTTCACAACACGTTAATAACATACGCGAACTATTTTATTTTGTAGAATGGAAACTTACCGTAAACTGCTTTACACACCGCTCTTCAGTTCTCAGTCGTCCCAAACTGAGAAAACAGGACGAAACGGAGAAAACAAACTGAGCAAGAAAATGAACATTCTGAATCAAGAGGGAACTCCACTTATGTTTGACACCACGAGTCCTGCAATAACACCATGCTTTTCAAGAAAGGTGAAAATACACCACCTTTTGAGGGTTTACTCGAATGTGGGGATCTCAAAGAAAAAGTCAACGGTTAACCTGAGCAATAATATCCACGGCGGAAAAGCACCTCAGCGCGCCAAACATACAGCAAGAGGTCTGTGGGCTCATAAAACACGCAGGTTTGCATAATCTGTTCGTGTACTGCAACGTTAGGATATAAATGTGTTTATGCTTTTTGTAGAGCCTTCACCTGATCATTTTGGATTCCCGCGAAGAGAGACTCAAACCGAAAATAAAATGGTGGGTTTGGTAGGGTTTCAGAAATTTACGGCATTTCATTTTTGTGACCTGTTTTTTTTTTCTTTCGTTTTTTTTTCTCATTGTCAGTCCCGAACAAAACAGGATGTGTTGAGGACGATCAAGAGAATGGTGGAGGAGAACAGGGTCATCAGAGTGCGATTACTCACCTTGAGGCAGATGAGCAGAAGCAAATGAGGTTTGCATATTGTCTGCAAATAAAAGGACATAATAAAAAGTAACTTACGTCACTGTTTGCACACCCTCATGCTTCACGCCCGTATTATTATTTTGTTTCTATGGAACACAAAATTAGATTTTTGAACTACACGTTCATATAATTTTTTTATGAAAAATAAAAAAAATAGCCTACCTCTGTAGGTCTTTGTGCTTGGGCTGTTTAGGCTTCTATCAAGCCACATGATGCCACTATGTTGAGAATAAATAATAACCATAGTAATCTTGCTATTTTTTTTTAACTTAACCTAATGTCATAGTCTTAACAATGCCAAAATATTTATATTAATTATTGTAATTTTTTTTTCATGTTTCATTTTCAGGTGGTACCACATGGATAGAACATTAAAGAGGAAAATACATTCCTCTGTTTACACGGCGATGTCTTTCAGCTAGAGAGGAAATTTGATGATCATTAATTTTGCTTATTTTTTTCCGATTGTTCTAAAAAGTTGAATATATATTCAATATACGTTATAAGAATACATTTTCAGAACTAAATAAAACGCTATAAAGGAAAGGAGTATGACTGACAGATCACCACTAGATGGTGCTATTTCCTAAATTAAGAGCAGCTGAAGAAACTGATTTGAGGTTCACATTTAAATATTTATTTATTTGCTTGCTTGCTTGCTTGCAATTATTAGTATTTTACTAGTTATTTATTACCTTTTAAATATTTATAAAATATTCATATGTATATCTGTATTTTGTGCTCATTCATGCCAGTAATGTAGTAAGCAAATTAACTTTTAATGACTTTGTTCATCCGTAAAATGCTGACTTACTCTAAACACTTTAATGTTGCTGTGAAAGTTGTTAAGTTGTATTGTGACAATATTGTGTTTGTTGCTAGTTGCTTGTTTAAAAAAGTGAATTAATTAAAATACTGAATATCTAACATTACATTATATATTTATTTATTTGTTTCTGGAGGCTAAAAACAGTACAATACTGAAATCAATTGTCACTAAAGGTTTAACCAACAAATAAAAATAAATTGCATTTGATTTTCACGGTTGAACGAGATCAACATGTTGCTTGTGCAGGTTGTGGGTTTGTGGCATAAGACATCTAATAGAGAAGCTTTTATCGAGAACATGACCTCAGACATTTAAATTGAGACATATTAATCATGTTGTCAAACCAAGTCTGTATAATGGAGCAATAAACCCCAGGCTTGATTTCAGACAATGATGCTTATAGTTTAGGCCCCTCTCCTGGGCGCCTGTGATGATTATGTGTTTTCTTTGAGCATCAGCTAAATAACAGTGGGTAGATCTCTAAGATTAAATACAGGTTAAATGCAACTACTGTAAATGTTTGTTGTAGATTAGGATAAATTATAGAACTCGAGCAGAAAAAAAGAAATGTATGCTTAGGAATGGTTAGGTTTCTAACAATATCTAGCTAAACGTGTATTTCACAGTAGTTACAAACTGTCACTCTCACAATGAATCAGCATTAAATTCGAAGAAACATGTAAAATTGAACTGCCATAAAGTGTTAAACAAGCTGTTTAAAAAAAAAAAAAAGTGGAAAGCCCAGAACAATGAGCTGCAGTTGTCCGTGACTGCGTGACATTCTGGCCTTGCACATTTGATACGGATTCCAACACTGAATTAAGCTGTAATTATTTTCACCACCAGGCTCATTTAGGTTCATGTGTTGAAACACGCTAAACAAGTGGAGCCACACCTTCTCTTTAGCACTGTTATGAGTCCTTTGCCACAAGCAGGGGTTGCTTAATGTAATTTTCATAATGATGTGCGGATAAACAGGGAAAACACAAATTATCTCTCAAAGGATAAGATAGACCACACTGCATCAATGTACACAACAGCGCTGTATGATAATTACAGTTTTTCTATACATCTGTTTTATTATCATTTTTTTTCTGTTTAATTTGCTTTATTTTTTTATGTAATCAAATCATTCACGTATTGCTGGGACAGCAGATACAGAATCTTCTGTAATCAGCTCTGCTTCATGTTCCCTTTGAATTTAGCTTTGTTGGCTCATTAACTTCAGTACAGCACCGTTTTTCATTTTCTCCTCGCTACATCACAATAAAGCTATTTATCATTTTTTCCACGTCTTTGGCATTCAGATTTAATATATTGTGTTTAATGACACATTTATGTTATAATGAGCTCCAGTAGACAGATAAAATCTCTATACTGTTTTGTCTTCAGCTCTCAACCTTCCACAAGCTTGATGTGGTTGAATGTGCACAAAGACAAGGACAGTGACTCATTTCCTTTTTAACTACACAGCATCCATAATTGATAAAATACCACCATCTGAACAGCTGGAATTGGTTCTGTGGCTAAAAAACTTAGTTTAAGGCGTACAGGAGTTGTAATAGTTAGTCATTTTGGTGCAGTTTTTACATGAAAGGTGTACTTTAAAAAATCAGACTCATTGAACTTGACACAACCAGATCTCTTGCTTTCATTACTAAAGGGTTCTTTGGGGAACCAAACGGGGTTCTTCTGTTTAATGCTTAAAAGAAAACATTTGAAACCTTTAGGAGTTTACTCTCTGTACAGAAGGATTGATAAAGATATTGTCGTGAAATGTTGTGTAGAACTGTTTGATGCCAGCATTTAATATCTATACTGTAGTTTTGTGCTTTCTCCTCTGTTTACAGTCCCACGCTTTTTAAAATTGTGTATCAAAATTCGTATAACCAATATTACAATGGAGCAACATTTCAGCGTTTCAATTGTCAAGTCAAGTTTATTTATATAGTGCTTTTCACAATGTAGATTGTGTCAAAGCAGCTTAACATAGTTCTAGTAAAGTCCAGATTTCAGAGTTGAAGTTCAGTGTAGTTTAGTTCAGTATGGTCTAAATTTCACTGCTGAAAGTTCAAACACCGCAGAGCAAATCCACTGAAGCACAGCTCCACAAGTCCCGATCCGAGCAAGCCAGTGGCGAGAAAAAAAAACTTCACCAATTGACGAAGTGAAGGGGAAAAAAAACCTTGAGAGAAACTAGGCTCTGTTAGGCACGACCATTTTTCATCTGGCCAAACTTCCTGTTCAGAGCTGCAGTCTAGGCGCTGGAGGCTGAAGAAGCTGGACATCCATCGTGGAGAAGCTGTAGGTGTGAGTAGGGCACCGGCAGGCGGTCAGGTTGGCCCGCAGGATCAATGTGGGGACTCGTTTATCACAGTGGTCATTCAGGAATCAGTCTCATGCACTTCATTTCTCCATGACGACCACAGCATCAGCTCGGGATACTACCTGGTCCAGGATTATGGATACCTTGGGATCATCTCTTCACAGGTCTTGGATTGCATCAATGGCGCTGCATAGTCTCTAGGGACCTCAGAATGAGTATCCCCAGGTCGAAATAGAAAATAAAGAAAATTATTAGCGTAGCTGCTGTTCATAGTGTATTTAAACGAGATGCAAAAATGGAGTGTTATAGATGAAAATAGCAGTTAAATAAACAAACATAGAAACAAACATGTAAAGCATATGAGAGTTTCTAACACAATGTTTGGTGTATTGAGGAGTGTGTCCTACAGGTGATGTCGAGCCAGCTTACCTGCGTGGAGCACATTCATGCATCATACCGTTATGCGATGCATTGAGTGTATGCTTTACTAAAAAGATAGGTCTTTAATCTAGTTTTGAACTGAGAGAGTGTGTCTGAGCCTCGGACATTATCTGGAAGGCTATTCCAGAGTTTAGGAGCCCTAAATGAGAAGGCTTGACCACCTTTACTCGACTTTGCTATTCTACCAGAAGCCCTGAGTTTTGAGATCTTAAAGAGCGGGTTGGATTGTAGCGAGACAGAGGTTGGTTAGATAAACAGGAGCTAGATTATTTAAAGCTTTATAGGTAAGAAGCAATATTTTATAATCAATACAGAACTTGCAGGCAGCCAGTGTAAGGAGGATAAAATTGGGGTGATATGATCATATTTTCTAGACCTGGTAAGAACTCTGGCAGCTGCAATTTGTACTAGCTGAAGTTTATTAATAGAGGATGCTGGGCAACCAGCGAAGAGAGCATTACAGTAATCCAGCCTAGAAGTCATGAAAGCATGAACTAGTTTTTCTGCATCTGAGATGGATAGCATACTTCGTAACTTAGCAATATTCCTCAGATGAAAGAAAGAAGGCGGTTTTTGTGACATGGGAGATATGATTTTCAAAATTTAAATTGCTGTCTAGTATAACACCCAGATCTTTTACAGTAGAGCTAATGCTAACTTTGTGTCCCTCTAATTGCAGGTCGAGTGAGATCTGCTGTGTACAGGATTTAGGCCCATTAAGTAATAATTCTGTTTTGTCTCAATTTAAGAGAAGGAAATTGTTGGTCATCCAGTCTTTAACATCTTTAATACATTCAGTTAGCTTAGACAGTTCAGACGTCTCATCAAGTTTTGTTGAAATATATAATTGAGTATCATCTGCATAGCAGTGAAAGCTGATCCCGTGTCTTCTTATAATGTCTCCCAGGGGTAGCATGTATATTGTGAATAGCAAAGGGCCTAAAACTGATCCTTGAGGCACCCCATACTGTACTGGCCTGACCTGTGAAAGCTGTCCATTTATATTCACAAACTGGTATCGGTCAGTTAAGTATGACTTAAACCATTGTAGAGCCTGTCCCTGGACGCCTGTAGAATTTAAGCGATCTATGAGGATATTGTGGTCGATGGTGTC